>JAODAL010031367.1:0-48551 GCA_025379985.1 Phyllomedusa bahiana
TAATTAACCCTCACATTATGGCCCAACTGCTAAAGATGACTCTTTCTAATGACTCAAGTGAAAGAGTCCAGGGCAAAAGTATCTCCAAGGCTGGGTATTTTATTCTTCATAACTAGGTTAGTCATTTTTAACCTTGGTTATTAGGTGACTATCTTGTCCGATTGCTATAGAAGGTGACTCCTCCTAATGACTCAAGTGAAAGAGTCCAGGGCAACACCATCTCCATAGCTCAATATTTTATTCTTCATAACTAGGTTAGTCATTTTAACTTTGGATGTTAGGTGACCATACACCTTCAATAGCTGTGGTCCGACTACTATAGAAGGTGACTCCTAATGACACAAGTGAAAGAGTCCACGGCAACACCATCTCCATAGCTCAGTATTTTATTCTTCACAGCAAGGTTAGTCATTTTTAACCTTGGTTATTAGGTGACTATCTTGTCCAACTGCTAAAGAAGGTGACTCCTCGTAATGATTCAAGAGAAAGAGTCCAGGGCAACATCAGCTCCATAGCTGAGTCTTTTATTCTTCATGACTAGGTTAGTCAGTTTAACCTAGGTTATTTGTGGACTATCTTTTCTGACTACTATAGAAGTTGACTTCTCCTAATGACTTGAGTGAAAGTCCAAACCTGTTTTTGCAGGATGACATGTTGATAAACATAAGACTTTTTGATCGCTTTCTTTTCTGTACTTTGGAAAGAAGATAAGCAAGAAGGCAGTTTTTTTCTGCTCTTCATTATGTCAGATAACTAATGAGAGAGTTCAAAAGTTAACCTTATAGTTTGGATCATAATAGTTGCACTGATACCAATTATGGATAGGCTTTTTATTTTTTAATGTCTTTTTTCCATAGATGTGGGTTTGAAAGGGGAAATATAAGATTTTTTTTTTTTACTTGGAATTTTTTCATTTATGCATTTATTAAACTTTTTTTTTACTATTCTTTAGTTCCACTAGGAGTCTTAAGCATACAATTATTTAGTTGCTTACATAGTATACCATATAACTTATGTAGTGCATTATAATATGGCGTCAAACTGCCAGGCCTCCTACTAGGCCCTATCTCTGAATGGGCCTAAAAAGTATATACAAAAGACATACCAAGCTGCCTTTATTATGCCCACGGCCACCATGTAAACTCATCGGTTAACTGCAAACACAAAACAGCGGGTGCCACTTGGGTGGCAAATGGAACCCTCTCCCTCTGAAAACCATTCAAATGCCGTGGTCTCTGGTCACCACAGTAAAGCCCCTGCCTCATCCAGTGCAGGATTACCATTTCAGCCTTTTTCTGCCCCACTAACAAAAGACGTATTATGGTCCTTATGTAAAACCGGTGAACAGATAAGGTAGGCCGCCACTGGGGGTTAACAATGGTTTATTTAACATTTAACAGGAACGTGCCCACACACTTTACTTTTGGTGCTTGTAACCGGAGTCCACCAAAGCAGGCCAGTGCAGTCTCTGATTTGCCAACATGTACTTCGGGATGGGAATTTCCCTCTCAGATCATGTGTCTGGGTCCGCCAATCGGTTTCCCAGTGCCTAAGCTCTCTGGTTAGGATTTAAAGGAGGGAGACGAGACTATCGACATGGCTTCGCTTTCAAACATGAGGTTTCCCTACTGCCGCACCTCTGTCTCCTCTCTCTCTTGCAAGGACACCCTGATTCCTCCTTCTTTGCTTCTCGGTGTTTTACCTCTCCGGAGACCTTCCCCCTTCCTTGGTGTCTCTTTGCTCTGGAGACCCTTAGTGCCCAGATCCCTAACTGTGGGGCCAACCTGTACACTTAAAGGGGTTTTATCACCACAAATATTACTTGTAGGGAAAGGTAAATGAAGACTATTACAAAATACTTTGCTGTTCTGATTTTGTTTTGTTCAGGAGATAAAGAAGATTTTACCTATTGCTAGTGTACACAAGTTTCTCTAGGTCACCAACCACCTGCTCTCTCTCTCTTATCTGATTTCTCCAAGCTGCTGTCTGACCATGCTAAGTCTTATCTTTGACAAGTTTTAACCATTTAGAGCTCTGTAACCTTGTGCACTACAGATTATAAACCTCCTGCACTCATATAACAGGTTCAGCTATGAATAGCAGAGCTGATATGACAATCGCTGCTATAGAGCCACCTACAGCCTTACCAGGAAGTGTGAGCCTGAAGCTGCCTGTAGCACTGTGAAACAGCCTGGTGAACAAACCCCTTTAAGGGGTTGAAGTGTAGTGCTTCCCTCACTACAATGGGTCACATGTATGAAAACAGTCTAGGTCTAAAATTCACTTTGCTGCCCACAGCAACCAATCGGAACACCCCTCTCATTTTTCCAGAGCGCGATATGAAATGAAAGGGGCACTCTGATTGGTTGCTATGAGTTCTGATTGGCTGCTATGAGCTCTGATTAGTTGCTATGAGTTCTGATTGGTTGCTATGAGCGCTGATTGGTTGCTATGAGTTCTGATTGGTCGCTATGGGCTCTGATTGGTTGCTATGGGCTCTGATTGGTTGCTATGATATCTGATTGGTTGCTATGGGCAACAAAGTGAGTTTTAGACCAAGACAGTTTTCATACATATGGCCCAATGTTCGCAAACAATGGTGTGGACAACTTTCTCCAAGGTTCATGGAAAGTAAATGGGTTTCAAATGGGGGTCAAAAAGGCATAAAAAGGCATAAAATTCCCACCACAGCTCCAAAGCTTTGTAAATAAGCGCCTTGCTTAATTCTAGAAGATGCACAATACACCGCTTCATTAAGCTTGAAATACTGCGTTTCATCATCACATCAACAGATCAAACCCTAATGGGTTCAAACGCTCCATAGCGCTCATTGCTCAGTCATCCAATGCGGTACATTCATCTTTCATTAGTTGTCACCATATGGTAAGCCCCTTCCTCTTGTCATGTAATTGATTGATCAAAGTTTTACTGCTCTCAAGTTGCTTCTATAAAATCCTCTGATCTGCATCAACCAGCTGTGGGAAAATGTGAGGAAAGTCCAAGGTGGGTGGCCACATGGTTTATGGACCACCATGACTTATGAATTGAGCAGATCATTACATAGTTACATAGGATTCAATCTCCAGAGGAGAAGAGCGTTCTTCACTGTAAGAACTGTAAATCTGTGGAATAGCTGCCTGAGGAGCTGGTCACAGCAGGAACAGGTGAGGGCTTCAAGAAAGGTTTAGATAACTACCTGAAACTAAAGAATATGAATGCGTACGTAGCTATGTAAAATTCTGTATCTGGCTGGTGGAGGCTC
This sequence comes from Phyllomedusa bahiana, assembly GCA_025379985.1. NCBI lineage: Eukaryota > Metazoa > Chordata > Amphibia > Anura > Hylidae > Phyllomedusa > Phyllomedusa bahiana. The sequence goes on from JAODAL010031367.1 coordinate 3,263, forward strand.
TGGGGTCAGCGATACGGTCTCCACTGGAGCAAATTGGTTCTTGCCTTTAGGGTTTCAGGGCATTAACCAGTGGGGAGGCGGGGCTTAAAGTCCTTGTCCCCCTCCCTTCGTACACTTTTTCCCCACCCTTGGTTGAACTTTATGGACACGTGCCTTTTTTTAACAGTACTAACTGTCACGTCAAGGGAGGTGCAGTGAGCCCTGTCATGAACCCATCCCATTGTCCCTGCCTGCAACTGGGCGACAGTCCCTGCTCTGCTAAAGTGCTGGGGCCATCAGGAAGTATAATAAAGCAATGGCTTATGGGGAAAGAGCTGAGGAGCTCCACAGCGCCCTCTACTGGATGTAGTTATCCTCAGTTCACATGTAGCTCGCAGGAGCCTAGCAATGTGAAAGGGATTTGAGCCAAACCAGTTAAGTTCAACTACAGACAGCTGTTTCGGGGTATTTGCCCCTCGTCAGTGCAGTGTAGAACTTACTGGTTGGCTGGGTGAGAGGCAAGAGTGGCTTCGGAAGGGGAAAAGTCTCTCCTTAAGGAGAGGAACCAATAAATTGGTCGGTGTGAGGGTTTACTTGCCATTCAGACCTCACTGACTGTTTTGCATAAAGCAATGGCTTATGGGAAAAGAGCTGAGGAGCTCCACAGCGCACTCTATTGGATGTAGTTATCCTCAGTTCACATGTAGCTCGCAGGAGCCTAGCATTGTGAAAGGGATTTGAGCCAAACCAGTTAAGTTCAACTACAGACAGCTGTTTCGGGGTATTTGCCCCTCGTCAGTGTAGTGTAGAACTTACTGGTTGGCTGGGTGAGAGGCAACAGTGGCTTCGGAAGGGGAAAGGAACCGATAAATTGGTCGGTGTGAGGGTTTACTTGCCATTCAGACTTTTCCCCTTCCGAAGCCACTCTTGCCTCTCACCCAGCCAACCAGTAAGTTCTACACTACACTGACGAGGGGCAAATACCCCGAAACAGCTGTCTGTAGTTGAACTTAACTGCTTTGGCTTAAATCCCTTTCACATTGCTGGGCTCCTGCAAACTACATGTGAACTGAGGATAACTACATCCAATAGAGTGCGCTGTGGAGCTCCTCAGCTCTTTTCCCATAAGCCATTGCTTTATGCAAAACAGTCAGTGAGGTCTGAATGGCAAGTAAACCCTTACACCGACCAATTTATTGGTTCCTCTCATTAAGGAGAGACTTTTCCCCTTCCAAAGGAAGTAGAATAGACAGACAGTCCGAGTCAATATCAAATAGGAACGCCAAAGCCACAAATCAGAACCAGAGGATAAACGTAAACAAGCCGAGGTCAAACACGAACGGGAGCGAGGTACAAAATCAGGAGACAAGCCGGGGTCAGGAGAACAGGCCGGGGTCAGTAGAACAGGCCGAGGTCAGGAGACAAGCCGAGGTCAGGAGAACAAGCCGAGGTCAGGTATACGGATAAACAAACACAATAACAAATAACAAGGTAGCCAGGAATATCACAGGCGCAGCACTCAGCCTTCAGGGAGTTTAAATGGGATTCCTGGATACAGCCCCTGTAGCTGATTGGAGTGGCCTCCGGGTCCTCCCATTGGCTGGTGCACTCGCCCCCTGTCAGGAGTGGCTGGGCGTCTGTCACTCACAGAGCTGCCAGCAGCAAGTGTATCAGGGTGGGATTGTGCATCAGCTGCTGCAGCCTGCAGATCCCTAGAGACTGAGCACAGCCCAGCCCTGACAGTACCCCCCCTTGTAGGAGGAGCCACCGGAACCTTCCCTGGTCTGGGATGATCTGGGTGAGACTCATGGAATTCACTCACCAGGCGATCAGCATGGATAGGTTTCGCCAGAACCCATGATCTCTCCTCAGGACCATACCCCTTCCAATGGACCAGGTACTGCAGTGACCTTTGGACCTTACGCGAATCTAAACTACGGGCGACTTCATATTCTAACTCCCCTTCTATGCAAACTGGAGGAGGAGGCCTAGAGGGCATAGTCACAGGCTGAATATACCTCTTACGAAGTGCACGACGGGACACGTTATGTATACAGAGAGAAGAGGGTAATTTCAGCCAAAATGCCACCGGGTTAGCCATCTCCTGAACCACATATGGACGTTCAGGTACAGGTGGAGGGCATAGTTCACCAGGAGGACGAGTTCTGGGAACCTTAGCCCGCGCGCAAACTTCACAAGATGCCGCATAGGCCTCAACGCTGGCACAACTGCTTCCAGACAGCGCATTAGCCTGCACATCAGTATTGCCCAGCATGGTAAGGAGACATCTGTCAACACACCGCTGTCCCCACCTGACTCATTTCCCTGAATTCCAGTCAAACACTGGGTTATGTTTCTGAAGCCAGGGCAGCCCCAAAACCACATCAGCGGGCAGCCCCTCCATGACGAATAGAATACACTTTTCAATATGTATGGATCCGACCACCATCTCCAGCTCAGGGGTACAATATTGGATTGCGCCCCGAGCTAGTGGAGTGGAGTCAATAGCCACTACCCGCAGCGAGTCCGATAGCGGTCTACAAGGTAGGCCCAGACGCTTGACGAAAGCCGCATCAACAAAATTAGAAGCAGATTCAGAAACCACAAACGCACTCCCAGAACCGGACAGCGACAAGTATGAAAGCTTAACAGGAATCAGCAACTTATTAGATACAATAGGAAATACCTGCTCGCCTAGGTGATCCTCCTGCTGACCACCTAGGCGTTGGAGTTTTTCCGACCTGGTCTTCCGTTTGGAGCATTCCCGAATTCTGTGTCCATCTTCTCCACAGTAGAAGCACAACCCCTGGATGCGACGAGTATTCCTACGGTCACTAGCCGCAGTAACAGAAAAAGCCCCCACTTGCATGGGCTCCTCTGGGTTTAATTCGGAATCAACTGGTTTAGGGGCGTCCATGGTGTGGACCACCGGGGGGGGGGAAGCTTTTCCTGCCGTCTCTCCCTAAAACGTCTGTCCAGACAAACGGCTAGTGCCATAGCCTCATCTAAAGTACCAGGGGTAGGGTAAGCCACCAATAGATCCTTCACATGGTCAGCTAACCCTAATCTAAACTGGCATCTGAGAGCTGCGTCGTTCCACCCAGACGGAACGCACCAGCGACGACATTCGGAGCAAAACTCCTCCACCGTCTTTGTACCCTGCCTCAAGGTGGTCAGCTGAGCCTCGGCCACAGCTTTCCTATTTGGGTCATTAAAAAGCACCCCTAAAGTGGCAAAGAACCTGACCACAGAAGTTCAGGTGAGTCAGGCGGTAACGAGAATGCCCACTCCTGGGGGGCACCCTGAAGTAGGGACATGACAATTCCCACCCTTTGCTCCTCATTCCCCGAGGTAAGTGGGCGGAGCCTAAAATACAGGCGACATTCCTCTCTAAATGCCACAAAGGCCTTCCTGTTGACTGAGAACCTGTCAGGCAACTGGATAGGGGGTTCCACAGGAGGGGCGGTTAGTGCAGGGACACTCTTACTTGGGGTAGATTCCTGCTGTTCTACTCTCAGCGCCAGATCCTGAACTAGCTGGGTTAGCCCCTGCATCTGCTCTACCAGAGCTGTCATAGGGTCCATAGTGAGGGTAGAGCAGTAACAGTTTCAGCCTGTGATAATGTCACGTCAAGGGAGGTGCAGTGAGCCCTAAGTGGAACCCAGCCCACTGTCCCTGCCTACTTGACGTGCTGACCTAGGTGGCAGACGGCAACTGGGCGACAGTCCCTGCGCTGCTAAAGTGCTGGGGCCGTGAGGAAGTAGAATAGTCAGACAGTCCGGGTAAATCTCAAAATAGGACCGCAAAGCTATAAATAGGAACCAGAGGGATAAACGTACGAGGTCAAACACGAGCGGGAGCGAGGTACAAAATCAGAAGACAAGCCAGGGTCAGGAGAACAAGCCGAGGTGGTTATAAGGATAAGCAAAACACAAACTACAGAGCAAGAAACACAAGGTAGCCAGGAATCTCTCAGGCGCTGCACTCAGCCTTCAGGGAGTTTAAATGGGATTCCTGGATACCGCCCCTGCAGTTGATTTGGGTCCTCCCATTGGCTGGTGCGACACGCCCCCTGTCCGGAGTGGCTGGATCTCTGTCACTCACACAGCTCCCTGCAGACTGTCTATCAGGGTGGGGTCGCAAATCAACTGCTGCAGCCTGTTGATCCCTGCAGCCTGAGCCCTGACAACTAACTATGTAACTATATTTAGTATGGTTGAAGAAAGACACGTGTCCATCAAATTCAACCAAGGGTGGGGAAAATGTGGATGAAGGGAGGGAGACAAGGATTTTAAGCCCAGTCTCACCACTGGTGAATGCTCTGGAACCCACAAGAACCAACCTGCTCCAGGGGAGACCAAATCTCTGACCCCAGAGCCTCCACCAGCCAGGATTCAGAATTTTACATGGCTACGTACGCATTAATGTTCTTTAGTTTCAGGTAGTTATCTAAGCTTTTCTTGAAACTCTCTACAGTTCCTGCTGTGACCAGCTCCTCAGGCGGCTATTCTACAGATTCACAGTTCTCACAGTGAAGAATGCTTTTCTCCTCTGGAGATTGAATCATTTTTTCTCCAGTCGAAGGGAATGTCCCCTTTATCTTTTGAGGGGGTTTTGCATGAAATAGCTTTCCTTTTTTTTTTGTATCGGCCATTTATATATTTATATAAATTAATCATGTCCCCCCGAAGCCGTCTTTTCTCAAGACTAAATAAGTTCAATTCTTCTATCCTCTCCTCATAACTAAGATGCTCCATTCCCCTTATAAGTTTGGTTGCTCGTCTTTGCACTCTCTCTAGCTCCATTATATCTCTTCTATAAACTGGAGCCCAGAACTGAACAGGAGATTCCAAGTGAGGTCGCACCAATGCTTTGTACAGCAGTAGAATTACACCCTTGTCCATGCCTCTTTTAATACATGCCAATATCTTGCTTGCCTTCATGGGCAGATCAATTAAAAGGGATGTCCAAGATAAGAAAAACATGGCTTCCTTGTTTCAGAAACAGCACCAGTGCCTAGTGTTGAAGTTCAGCTCCACTAACGTCAATAGGGCTGAGCTGCAATACCAGACATATCCTGTGACATAGGTGGCGCCGTTTTTGAAAGGAAGTAGCCATGTTTTGTTATTCCTGGAGAGCCACTTTAAGGATATAGAAAGTAATGTAAAGAACATGTTTAACACAAGTTCAGCCCTTTCTTATTTGTCTTGCACTGCTATATGGGTAGTAGATGCTGGCTACCAAGCACTAGCGGCAGTCATTACTTTGGCCCTAGCACTGCAGAAATGTTTGGACCATTTTGTAAAGAACTCCTAAGACTCATGGGAAATGGGCTAGGACTATGCAGCACCACCTATTGAGTGTAGCCTTCTTTAAGTCATATACAACTCACTGAGCCTTGCAACATGAATGGGATCAAAGCCCATCAGATATTCACCTACAGACAACTGTTTCAGAGTTTTTGCAACTCATCAGTGCAGCTTATTAGGGAGAGGCACCATATCAGTGTGTGGAGACTTATTTGTCTTGGTCGCTCCACTGAAATTGAAATATCTTCAAAGAAAATCAAGGAAAATTAACTAGGACTCTTGTCGCACCCTCTACTGGATGTAGAGTTCTCCAAGTAACATCCAAACCACTGAACCTTGTAATGTGAATGGGATCAAAGCCATCTAGATACTCATCTACAGACAGCTGTTTTGGGGTGTTGCCCCACACTGCAGAATAGAATACTGGTTGACTGGGTGATAGGCCTTATGGAGAGGCACCATGCAGGTGTATGGAGACTTATTGGCCTTGGTCGCTCCACTGAAATTTAAATACATTCAGATAACCTCAAGGAAAAAGAGCTAGGACTCTTCAGCACCACCTATTGGATGTATCATTTCTCAATTCACATCTGACTCACTGAGCCTTGCAGTGTGAATGGGATTAATGCCAACCAGATCTTCATCTGCGGCTAGGCATATATAAGGAATATTAGGATATATGGAAAATACTGTATTATCGTATGGCCAGTTACTATGAACCCAATTGGGTTTTAACTGTGGCCTTAACAATGTGCATAATGCTTGCCTGGTACGTGTACTTAGTTTTTCAGTCTTTGCAAGGTTTAGCTCTGCTTTATTGAATGTACAGATATGATGTGTGACTCCATCAGAGATGCATTAGGTAGTCTGAGATCCATCACGTCAACCATCAGTTAGCCACAGTACTTTGCTGCTCACCAAGTTTATACACTGAAGCTCTGCATGCTCAGATTGGCTGCTAAGTCTAAGCACAAGCCCATTCTAAGCTCAACATGGAGTATAAAGTGGATTTGCAAGCAACTGAACAACAGTCTAAGGGGAGAACTTACCATGAAGGCAACCATGTGCCCTATTGGTTTCAGGACCATACCTGCATATTAGTGTGTGGGAAATTGGCCAAAGGGTACATGGAAAGGTTGTGGCATGCCGGACGAGGGGTAAGGTTGCCACTTTCCATTCCGGACTAGAAATAGGGTGGCGCAAAGTAGTTTTTGGGCGGGGGCTGAATTTTTCCATAGAGGGGTGCCATATGCCATATTTGTCTAGGTCACCAGAATACTTTGTCCCAGTACTTCACTGCTCACCAATGTTATACACTGAAGCTCTGCATGCTCAGATTGGCTGCTAAGTCTAAGCACAAGCCCATTCTAAGCTCAACAGGGAGTTTAAAGTGGATTTGCAAGCAACTGAACAACAGTCTAAGGGGAGAACTTACCATGAAGGCAACCATGTGCCCTATTGGTTCAGGACAAACTGCATTATTAGGGGTGGGAAATTGGCCAAAGGGTCATGTAAAGGGTGTGTGGCAGTGCCGGGACGAGGGGTAGGGTGCCACATCATTCCAGGCAGAAAAGGGGGCGCAAAGAGTTATGGAGTGGGCTGAATTTTTCCATTTAGAGGACGCTATATGCCATATTTGTCTAGGGCACCAGAATACCTTGTCCCAGTCCTGGCACGTAGGCCTTTCGGTTCTGTATGGCAAAACCCATCATCATAATGAGCAGAGTTTTCATAGTTGCTCCAGGGCCCGTAGCCACCGCTGTGGTCATTGAAGCTGCCTCACAATTGCCGTTGCAGTTCTACCTGGTCTGTTCGTTTTATCCACTTGTAACTTTACACCTTTTTGATCATTCATGACAAACATAAACTGTATTGATCGAAAAGGCAGAGCGCCTCGGCTTACCCACATAAAACCGACGTCTCCAGTATACCTCAAAGTCATCTCCTGTCTGTATGGAAATGCCAATGGGATAGGACACGATGAGAATAACACCCAGGGTTATTCACAGTGATGACTGTAATCCTGGGCCGGGGATAGAAATCCAATACAACTTGTCTAAAGGGTAATTGCCATTTTCAGCAGAATTGATATAATCAGTGGTGCTGGATACACGCCCCGGGGGATGAGCGACAAACTCATTTTAATATCACCCTGGGAACTATTTCGAAGTCATAAAACTAGACGGGGACAGCTTGGCACCACTTAAAGGAGTCACCAACTTTTAAGCTGCTCAGTTATGACTAGTGTTGATTGAACACCTCTCTGTTCAGTTCAAGTGCAATTCGGCTGAAGTTGTCATAATATTTGGGTTTGGGACGTCCCAAACCCCTTAAAGGGGTCGTCTCACTACAAGGATTGCTGCTTTTTATGTTAAAGATCTTGCAAAAAATGCTTTAATTTCCCTAATTAAACATATTTCAGAAAGTGTTTTTATATTAGACTTCTATTACATCATAAGGTTCTCTGGAGGTGAGAGGTCCTATTGACTTAAAGGGTTTGTCTCACTACAGACATTGATGGCATATTGCTAGGATATGCCATTAATGTCTGATAGGTCCAGGTCTCATATCTCCAAAATCAGCCCCAAATCCTCTTTGTTTTAAATGGAGAGGTGATCGAGACTCTCCAATTGGAATCAATGGGACTTCTGAAAATAACCAACCACACCTATCAGACATTGATGCCATATCCTGGCAATATACCATTAATTTCTGTAGTGGGATAAACCCTTTAAGATTTTTCAAGACCTAATATATCAGTGTCTTTGTTGCATTAGATAAACCTTGGGTTAAAGGGGTTGTCTCACTACAAGGATTGCTTTTTATGTTAAAGATCTTGGAAAAACAAGCCACTTTGCTGCATCAGCTACTTAGGTCACTATAGCTACAGACATGTTCAATCTCTCATAATAAGCTGCCAGCACTGGTTGCTATAGCTACAGACCTGTTCAATCTCTCCTGATAGGCTGCCAACTCTGGTTGCTATAGCTACAGACCTGTTCATTCTCTCATGATAGGCTGACAACTCTGGTCGCTATAGCTACAGACCTGTTCAATCTCTTCTGATAGGCTGCTAGCGCTGGTCGCTATAGATAACTTCATTTCCTGACCTCCCTCAGGTTGTCTACATGATTTCGGCTGAGGGCCAGCAATGGTTGTTATAGCTACAGACCTGTTCGGTCTCTCATGATATTCTGGCAGCACTGGTTGTTATAGCTACAGACCTGGCTTCTACTGCAGCCTAGTAGAAGCCAGTAAACACGCCCCTGAATTCAAAATGAAAGCAAGAAAACAGGACTGAGGTAAGAGTAATCGATGTAGTGAGACAACCCCGTTAAGGTTAAAGAGGTTGAGTGCTGGTATAACTCAATTTTAGAATAGTTTCCTGGGAGCATTTTTCTCTTTATACTAAGGTCTGTGAGTATTTCTTTAGTAAGTTGCTTACTGATTGCGTTCAACTTCTCATAGGTGGTTGAGAAAATGCTGGGACTTCCTGCTGTGAGAGAGGCAGAACGAGTCGCTTCTTTTAGCAAAGGGGTTCTGATTTGTTGGTGTGGCTGTGGAATAATCGTCAGTGAAAGAAAAATGATCATTCATCTCATAATTGAATTTGTTTATTAGAGGATGGGTTACTTCGCCTTGGAAGTCAGACATACCTTGTTATATCTACCTGGTGTTTAGATGGATATAGCAATCTTGCATTAATTAATGTCAAATATGGAAATCATCAATGTTCTTTTCACACATCCTCATTGTGTCGTGTTTATTTTGCACATGAACACGATAGTGAACAGATAATAATCGCAAATTGATATTTACGTATTCCTGCCGGAATATCTCTGTTTCTGTTATTCTTGATGCGGAATGAGCGTGCCTTTAATGGTTCCCATAGCAATTGTGTAGCAGGACAGCAAGAATGATCATTATTGTTAAATTAGTAGCGGCGCCGATGCCACACAAGACACAAAACCTGAAGACCAGCTGTGCCCTGTGTTCCTTCATGTGATATAACAATGAGGGCACCCCCTGTCAGGCACAGGAAGGATGTGAAGGTGCGGAACTCATATCATGTCTGCTGCATTATGCTTTTATGTTGTACATTGTTATAGTGCAGGGATGAAAACGGCTTTATTATGCTTTTATGTTGTACATTGCTATAGTATAGGGATCACATTTTTTAAATTATGCTTTTATGTTGTACATTGCTAAAATGTAGGGATGAAAACTGCTTTATTGTGGTTTTAAGTTGTACATTGCTATAATTTAGAGATGACAAATGTTTTATTATGCTCTTAAGTTGTACATTGCTATAGTCTAGGGATCAAAACTGCTGTACTATGCTTTTATGTTGTACATTACAATAGTGTAAGGATGAAAACTGCTTTACTATACTTTTAAGTTGCACATTGTTATAGTCTAAGGATCAATACTGCTTTTTTATGCTTTTATTTCGTACATTGTTAAAGCGTAGGGATGAAAACTGCTTTATTGTGGTTTTAAGTTGTACGTTGTTATAGTATAGAGATCAAAACTGCTGTATTATGCTTTTATGTTGTACATTGTTATAGTGTAGGGATGGAAATTGCTTAGCTATGATTTTATGTTGCCCATTGCTATAGTGTTGGCTTAAAACTGCTTTATTTTGCTTTTATGTTGTACATTGCTATAATTTAGAGATGACAAATGTTTTATTATGCTCTTAAGTTGTACATTGCTATAGTCTAGGGATCAAAACTGCTGTATTATGCTTTTATGTTGTACATTGCAATAGTGTAGGGATGAAAACTGCTTTATGATGCTTTTAAGTTGTACATTGCTATAATTTAGAGATGACAAATGTTAAATTATGCTCTTAAGTTGTACATTGCTATAGTCTAGGGATCAAAACTGCTGTAAGGATGAAAACTGCTTTACTATGCTTTTAAGTTGCACATTGTTATAGTCTAGGGATCAATACTGCTTTTTTATGCTTTTATGTTGTACATTGCTATAATGTAGGGATGAAAACTGCTTTATTGTGGTTTTAAGTTGTACATTGTTACAGTGTAGGGATCAATACTGCTTTTTTATGCTTTTATGTTGTGCATTGCTATAGTGTAGGGATGAAAACTGCGTTATTATGCTCTTAAAGGGGTTTTGCCACGAAGTAAAATTGACGTGGGAAGATTGCAAATGAAATAACAAACATTCTCAGCATTCATTATTATTAAAAATTCTGGACCGTTTTTGTTTTAGCTGCTCCTTTAGTGATCCAATGTTTACAGCTCGTCTCCAGGGGATACGACCAGGGCTGAGAGCTCCTCAGTCCTGGTCGCACATGCTCAGACATCACCTCTCCTCTCAGGCAGCTACTGAGTGTTCAAACCCCAGGTGCTGTCATTCTACTCCTGTCCTTTGGACTAGTTAGTAATAAGTCAAACAGTGCAAATAAATAAAAAGAAACCTCAATCAGGTCTGTGCATTGATAATGAGGAAAAAAAAAAAACACAGGTTTGGTTCCTGCAGGGATTTGAACCTAGGACCCTTGTGCTTTGAGGCGAAAAACTTTACCTCTCAGCTACTCACAATGCTTTACATAAACAAACCTTTCTTTGACTACAGAGAGGAAAGGCCTGGTGATGTCATCCTGCTGGGTCACATGATATGCATTTCAAACAAATCACACACGCCCCCTTCACAGAGCTGAAGAGCTGGATACAGGAGGTATTAAAGGAGATTGTGGCAAAACCCCTTTAAGTTGTCCATTGCTATAGTCTAGGGATGAAAACTGCTTTACTATGCTTTTAAGTTGCACATTGTTATAGTCTAGGGATCAATACTGCTTTTTTATGCTTTTATTTTGTACATTGTTAAAGTGTAGGGATGAAAACTGCTTTTTTGTGGTTTTAAGTTGTACATTGCTATAGTATAGAGATCAAAACTGCTGTATTATGCTTTTATGTTGTACATTGTTATAGTGTAGGGATGGAAATTGCTTAGCTATGATTTTAAAAATCAATTAGGCTGCGCACATCCATAAATTTTGAAAAACGTAAGCATAGGTGCACACTGAAAAGGCAATAGCATACATCTAATACATATATCAGTGGCACACTAAAAACTAAGTAGAACATCAAGGTATATAGGAATATTGGAAATGCATTACTGCTAAGGAAAATATGAAAACCTGGGACTCTTAGTTTACAGTTTTTGATCAACGATTGTATTAAGCTCACCTCCCAATAGCGTCAAGGGGATCCCAGAACAGGTGAGTCCCTAACACGGAACATGTTACCTCACTAGGAGTCCGTTCAGACTACAACCTCTCAGGGAGTGATAGGAACCTGCTACTGAATTATTCCTATATACCTTGATGTTTCACTTAGTTTTTAGTGTGCCACTGATATTTGTATTAGCTATGATTTTATGTTGTCCATTGCTATAGTGTAGGGATCAATACTGCTTTTTTTATGCTTTAATGTTGTACATTGCTGTAGTGTAGGGATGGAAACTGCTTTATTGTGGTTTTTAGTTGTACATTGCTATGGTGTAAAAAAAATGTATATCATTTTTAAATTCCCCCTATGTACAGGACTTTCTGGTTTGTCTCTCTCACTTCTTCTCTGTGAGCTCTGTAGCACCGCAGTGAGGATTGCTTGACAGTTCTCTTTCAGGCCAATTATGTCCTGAGAGGTGTGTTATCAGCAGCAGGAGCTAAAAAGTGTGAAGAAAACTGGACCCCTGCCCTCACTGTGCAGAAAAATATTAACCCATTCTCCTTTTACATGTTGTCTTGTCACTGCCCATTGATCTAGTCTAATCTTTATCTAGGCCTGTCCATAGAACAATAGCACAACCATTATATCATTACCTACTATGTATCATCAACAACAGCTGCAGTAAAGTGAGATTAGTCTGCCCAGACATTTAGGAATTTTATTGCTTTACTAATCACAGCTAGAAAAGGTTAACATTTTATATGTAAATTTGAATTGCACAGGACTGCCGAAATAAAAAGTACTGCCAATAAGTCTAAAAAAATTTGTTATTTAGTAATATTTGGCTTAACAAAAATACAGTTTTTTTTTGTTAGTGCACCTGTAAAAGGGTTTTTCTTTCAGAGTCAGCCCCTTCCATATTGTATTGGGTGATCACCGCAGGTCAGGTTCCCAGCAGCCCTGCAAAGAGCTGATTTCACTGGTGCTAATTGCAGCTAACACCCGGTGGTGACAGCATGGGATGGTGCCGGCGCCATCCCACGCTGTTTAATCCCTTAGATGCCGCGGCCATAATGGCCGTGGCGTCTAAATCAATGGGAAACGGTGCCGCGCACTGCACCTTACTGCGATCGGGGCACCCGCGGCGAAATCGTGGGCTCTCGATTGGTTAACATGGCAGCTGGAAGCCTTGGGAATACTTCCAGGCAGAAATTAGTAAAACCGCCATCTTTATGCGTTGTATTACCCTAGGAAGACTCAACGTTAAAGTATAAAAAAAGTTTTAAAAAATTAAAAAAAAAATTAAAAGTTCAAATCACCCCCCTTCCGCCATTTTAAAAATAAAATAATAAAAAAGTTACACATATTTGGTATCGCTGCATCCGAAAAAGTCCGATCTATTAAAATATAACATCATTTATCCCGTACGCTGAACACCCTAGAAGAAATAAATTCCAAATGCCAAAGTTGCAGTTTTTTTGGTCATTTCACGTCCCACAAATATTGGAATAAAATTGATCAAAAAGTCACATCCATTCCAAACTGCTAGCGATAAAAAGTACACTTCAGCCCGCAACAAATGCCGCCTCCCTGACATCTGTAGGTGTTCGTACAAAAAAGATTTTGGTCGCAGAAAATGGCGCCGCAGCGCAAATTTTAAAGATACAAAAAAGTTTGGAATTTTTTTTAACGCCACCAATACATAACGGAAACCCTACATGTCTGGTATTGACGGATGCGTATCAACCTGCCGAATACAGATAACTCATAGGGCCGCGTGTATGAACCTAATTAGGTCTCAAACTGACTTTTTGGCCCATAGGTTACTATGGGCAAAAGAGTGAGTTTTAGACCTAAACAGTTTCATACATGTGGCCCATAATTTTTACCGAAAATTGAACACTGTAAAAACAAAACACCCGCAAACATGGCGCAAGTACGTTTTTTTCACAATTTGTCCTACTTAGAATTTTTTTGCCGTTCCCCATTATATTCTATGGTAATATGAATAACATCATTAGAAAGTACATCTTGTCCTGCAAAATAAAAGCCCTCATGTGTCTATGTAGGTGGAAAAATAAAAAAGTTATGGCGCCGGGAAGGCAAGGAGGGAAAAATAGACTGCGGCGTTAAGGGGTTAAAGCTAGAAATGAATGATAAAAGTCCACAGGAGATAAACTCACCCACAATTTTGTCAGTCTGTAGGAATTCCTGACTGTCCCTGAAGCTATTTTGTAAAAATTTGATTGCAGACGTCTCAGGGGAGAAGAGCTCCTGCTACATCTAGAGCGACATCTATGAACTCGCATGCGCTAGTTTTTTAACTTGGTGCCGACACCGGTTCTAAATTGATATAGAGGTGTGTAGAATACGCCAGTGTGAATGTAAGTGTAAGGCGCCAAACTTTGTATGGCAGTTTCGCATCAAACTTTGGCACATTGTAGGTGCATTAAAATGTGTCACGCCATCCATAGAACAGTGAAACTGGCAAAAAATAGATGGTAGTCAGCTCACCTGGTCGATGAAGGTAGAGAAATGAACAACGCCCGGACTTGATGAGAAGCAAATCACCCAGCAAAGCAATGGCAAAACAAATGGATAGTCCAGCATAGAACACTCTCAGAACTGAAGTAAGGTTCCAAAAATTATTTATTTAAAGGGGTTTTGCCAGGACGTGCCTTATCTGCTAAGAAGCAAATGTAAACAAGCCACGGAGCTGAGAGAGAGACACAGCCAGAGAACAGAGCCGTGCATAAGGGATCGTGTGAAATGTTCACTGAAATAGTCAAACTACAACTAGTGGATTCTGTATACAAAAGACAACAGCTTTCTCCACAGCAGCTTGAAAGCTTCATGTTCTCTGTCATCAGATAAAGCAGGGATCTACTCAGATAATCACATTACAACTAGTGGATTCTGTATACAAAAGACAACATATTTCTACCCGGTGCCTTGAAAGCTTCTTCATGTTCTCTGTCATCAGATAAAGCAGGAATCTACTCAGATAATCAAACTACAACTAGTGGATTCTGTATACAAAAGACAACATATTTCTACCCGATGCCTTGAAAACTTCTGCAGCTCAGTCTCATCAGATAAGAAGCTTTCTCTGCGCAAGCCCGGCAAGCAGCTCTTGTCAGGTCGTATCTAATAGAAGCTTTGAAGTAACCAAGGGCATGTAAGGAAGGCTGTAGCTCTCTCAGACTGCAATTTTTGTAATCAAATATATTTAGAAAAGTGATTAAAAACCCATTTTGGAGGATCCCACGTCAACATTACATTGTGGCAAAACCCCTTTAAGGCGATTAAAACAAGGTCCAACACATGGAATCATGCAAGTTGCATCAAGACCGACGCGTTTCGGTGCAACAGCACCTTACTCATGGCATGCCATGAATAAGGTGCTGTTGCACCGAAACACATCAGTCCCGATGCGACTTGCATGATTCCATGTGTTGGACCTAGCTTTAATCGCCTTCAATAAATAATTTTTGGAACCTTACTTCACTTCTGAGAGTGTTATACGCTGGACTATCCATTTGTTTTGCCATCCATAGAACAGTGTGCCAACAGTGTTTTGCTGGTAAGTTTTTTTTTCAATGATATTCTGATTTTTTGAGATGCACTATTATGTCTGGTTTTTGTTATGTTTTAGTACTGTAAAAAAAATACAAGCATTCTCTATTTCATAAATTTGTGCTACAGCGCCATTTTCTGCGACCAATAACATTTTTGTACTTCCACCCATAGACCCCATTTTTTGCGGGCTGCAGTGCACTTCTTATTGGTACCATTTTGGAAAACATCAACTTTTTTATCACTTTTTATTCCGATTTTCAGAGGAGGTGAAATGACCCAAAAAACGGTGTTCAGCGTATGGGATGAATGTTGTTATGTTTTAATACATTTAATAAATTTAATATTTTAATACTTTCTTTATAATTTTAAAACTTTACTTAAAATGTAACTTTTTTGACATGTACATTGAGTCCACTAGGTGGTATGATCATCCGTACACATAAATACAATGCAGAAGGGTGTTCAAAGATGGCGGCTCTATCACTTCCTGTTTGGGGTAGGAAGTAATAAAACCGATACATGGCGGCTGTGGAAGCCTTCATTAGGCTTCCAGCTGCCATGTTAATGGATCTGCACGCCACCGTCTTGCCGCTGGGGGTGCCAGTCGGAATGAGGAACAAGTGTGGTATCATTTTTCATTCATTTAGACACTGTGGCCACAATTGCAGCAGTGTGTAAATGGTGAAACAGCAGGAACTGGAGCCGGTTTCATTCCCTGCTGTTAGCAGCAGGTGTCAGCTGGAATTAGCAGCTGGTACCTGCCTCCTATATAGTCGACTTCTGAAGTAAGACTGCTACATAGGACCATCGGAAACATGGCGTACTCATAAGGTTTGAAGTCTTTGGGACTGTCATGGTTACGTCACAGTATCCTCAGGGGTACCTTTTTTCACAATACCCCTGGATGCCTGCAACATAGCAAATAACACCATGTGAACCCACCCTAAATGTAAAGAATCTCCAGAACATTGCAAAGGATTGGTTACATTACGATTCCTGAGGATCAAAGCAAAAGTTGGTGTGTGTGAACTGTAGTACTTAGATTATCAGAAAAAAGATGGCCTGTAGCTATAACATGGAGGGACAGAAGGTTTCTACAAAAACAGAGAAAAGGAATCTTTACTGTCTGAGTAGCAAGACTATGGAGCTCTTTACCAATGAAAAATTGTTGCTTGAATAGCTTTCTGTTTGGTTTGAGAGCAGTTTGGCCAAAGTCATCACAATATTTGGTTTTGGACATCCCGAAACCTGAATCCCAATAAAGTCTATAGAGGAAAAATTCAGCACGTGTGTTTTTGCCTCTTGAAAGCACCCGCAGCATCCTTATGTCTCCAAATTGCATAGGCCCGGCACCAGATGTCTGGGGAAGACCTGAGGCCCACCTGGGAAATATTGTGGAAACCCCAGAGGTAGGATCAGGGTTAGTCCAACCCTAGCTCCGACCCTAACCCTAGCTCCAACACTAGCTCTAGGGTTAGGTTTAGGGTACGTTACAGTTGGACTGGTTCCCCAGATGTTGTACAGATGTTCTCCAGATGTTGCCCATGTCTTCCTTAAGGTTAGAGTACAAGTATTTGTTGGACTGGTTCTACAGATGTTCCCCGGATGTTGCCCATGTCTTTCCTAAGGTTAGAGTAGAAGTATTTGTCGGACTGGTTCTACAGATATTCCCCAGATGTTTCCTAGATGTTCCCTAGGGTTAGGGTCATTTTTTTGTTGCTGTTTTTTGCCAAAATTCGATTCTGGCTGACCAAAACTGATGTTGAAATTCGGTTCGAATTGGACTTCCATCCAAATCTGAAGCCCAACACAGCAGAGGAATTTTTTATGGTCACAGTTTTAAATGGGTAAAATGTAATAATAGTAAAACTTACCAAGCCTCCTGATTCTTCCGATAGTCTCCGGGTTGTAAAAGGAGTAAACACCCAAAGCGATCATTTTGGAGGTGTTCTTGGGGGGGGTTTCGAGGTGGCTCCAGGTGGATCAAGGATAACACTTAGGCAGCAAAGGCCCCGATGACATTAAAGGATTGACAAGAATATGGTCGTATGTACTGGATGCTGGACGTTGATCCAGGAATTTATTTTACTGCTATAGTCGGGAAGGATCCCCTTCTTTAAGAGGAAGAGCATTTCCTGCTGGAGGTTGTTACACTTCCTTCTGGATTTATACTACATCGATAGAACTGGGTGGTCTTGTGTCTTTTTTTTGAGCCTACCATGTTACTGTATTACAGTTATACTCCGCCAGGCCCTGGACCTGATGTAATAGCTTCCTGACAGCCTGTGATAGATGCCTCGTGCTTAAAAATAAATCATACCTATGTTAACAGCCCGGTGTTTTACTCTTAAACACAGGGCTCATTTATCATCATCTGCGGAGCAGTCGTAGCAGGCCTACTACTACTGCAAACAGACGTCACCTCACGGTCTCCTCGTAAATTAGTCATAGAATTGACTTCTCCGATGTTATTATCTCCATTATTACCCGTCAGGATCCTGGAGATATCATGATTACCGGGGGTTTCTGTGTTGTTGAGGAATAGTGTGTTTTATGTCTGTGTTGCATTGAGTACTGGTGACATGTACTAGGAAACAGCGGCCACATAGTAATATGAGTGCTGCAAAACCCCCTCTGTTTTCATTTTTTTCTATATTAAAAATTAATACCAGAACCCCTGTAGTCCGTATCTTGGGCACACCTGGACAAGGTCCTCTCAGACCAGACCTCTACATTGACTCATACCCCAGACAAGACCTCTACATTAACTGAAACCAGATCTATTCATTAACTCAGGCCAGACCTCTACATTAACTGAAACCAGACTATCACTAGGACCTACATAACTCAGACCAGGCTTTATGTTAACTCAGACCGACAGACCTCTCATTAATCAGACAGACCTCTACATTAACTGAAACCAGACCTCTACATTAACTGAAACCAGACCTCTACATTAACTGAAACCAGACCTCTACATTAACTCAGACCCCAGACAAGACCTCTACATTAACTCAGACCAGACCTCTGCATTAACTCAGACCAGACCTCTATATGAACTCAGACCTCAGATCAGACCCCTACATTAACTCAAATCCCAGGCCAGACCTCTACATTCTCAGACCAGGTCTTTATGTTATTTCAGACACCAGACTATACCTCTGCATTAACTCAGACCCCAGACCAGACCTCTACATTAACTCAGCCCAGACCTCTATATGAACTCAGACCTCAGACCAGACCCCTAAATTAACTCAGACCTCATACCAGGCCTTTGCATTAACTCAGACCAGACCTCTACATTTACTCAGACATCAAACCTCTACATTAACTCAGACCCCAGACCTCTACATTAACTCAGACCCCTGACCAGACCTATTTATCAACTCAGACCAATGACTTGACCTATATATTAACTCAGACCAGACCCCTACATTAACTCAGACCTCAGACCAGACCCCTACATTAACTCAGACCACAGACCAGACCTCTACATTAACTCAGACCAGACCTCTACATTAACTCAGACCCCAGACCAAACTTCTATATTAACTCAGACCCCAGACCTCTACATTAACTCAGACCTCAGACCAAACCCCTACATTAACTCAGACCCCAGACCAGACCTCTACATTAACTCAGACATCAACATCTAAAACTCAGACCCCAGACCCTCTACATTAATCGAGACCCCAGACCAGACCTCTACATCTACACTCTGGCAGCACCCCTGACTGGACTCTATAAGTAATCAGTACTCTACATTAACTCGACCTCAGACAGACCCTCATTAACGTCGGACCAGCACTCAGACCTTACAAATACTAAACTCAGACCGACCATTTCATTAATCAGTTACCCCAGACTAAACTTCTATATTAACCTATATCCAGACCTCTATATACTCAGACTTAGCCAAACCTATCATTATATAGACCCTGACATGCTCTATAACTCAGACTACATTAACTCAGACCCCAGACCAAACTTCTACATTAATAGAGACCCCAGACCAGACCTCTACATTAACTGAGACCAGACCTCTACATTAACTCATCACCCAGACCATCCATCAAAATTAATCAGACCCCTTACAAGGTCATTACATTAATTCAGGCTCCACCTAGAGCTTTAAAATGAATTTTGACCCCACACTAAAACTAAATCAGACTCCAGACCAGACATCTACAAAAACTCAGACCCCAGTACCAGACATCAAAACTGATTAGACTACATACAAGACCATTAAATTAATTCAGACTCCAGCCCAGCCCACAAACCCCAGACCAGATCCCTAAATAAGTCAGACCTGAACACCTCCCCAAAAATAAGGCCATAGGCTAGATCCTATGTTCTTACTGTTCTTGGGCTCAGCCTCAAATTCTGAATGCTGCGGTCCAGCTCTGGCACTGTTGATAAGTTTTTGACACTGGGCCCCTGCTCAAATTGTTGTGAATTGGGGCCGATTTAGTCTATAAAAAAGCTACTGCTGGGGCTCTGGTCATAAATTTCTATCTATCTATCTCATATCTATCTATCTATCTATCTATCTATCTATCTATCTATCTATCTATCTATCTATCTATCCCATATCTATCTCTCTCATATCTATCTATCTATCTCATATCTATCTATCTATCTATCTATCTATCTCATATCTATCTTCTACATCCTCAAAAATAAGGCCATAGGCTAACCTATGTTCTTACTGATTCTTGGCTCAGCTCAATCTCAATGCTGCGGTCCAGTCTGCACTGTTGATAATTTTTGACTACTGGGCCCCTCTCAATTGTTTGAATTGGGGCGATTTAGTCTATAAAAAACATGTGGGGCTCTGTCATAATTCTATCTATTATCTCATATCTATCTATCTACATCATCTATCTATCCCATATCTATCTATCTATCTATCCCATATCTATCTATCCTATCTCATATCTATCTATCTCTATCTATCTATCTCATATCTATCTATCTATCACATATCTATCTTCTATCTATCTCATATCTATCTCTTATCTATCTATCCCATATCTATCTATCTCATATCTATCTCACATCTATCTATCTATCTATCTATCTATCTATCTATCTATCTTTCTATCTATCTCATATCTATCTATCTCATATCTATCTATCTCATATCTATCTATCTATCTATCTATCTATCTATCTATCTATCTCATATCTATCTATCTCATATCTATCTATCTATCTATCTATCTCATATATATCTATTAATCTCATATCTATCTATCTCATTATCTATCTACTCTATCTATCTATCTCATATCTATCTATATATCTATATCTATCTATCTATCTATCTATCTATCTATCTCATATCTATCTATCTCACTATCTATCTAATATCTATCTCATATCTATCATCTATCTATCTATCTCATATCTATCTATTTCATATCCATTTATCTATCTCCTATTTATCTCATATCTATCTGTTTATACATCCGTTTGTCTTTCCGTCCATCTATGTTATCTCACAATAGGCCTTCATTTGGATTTCCGGCACAGTTCTGAATGCCTTTGGCAGGGGTAGGATACCAAAAATAAACCAGGGAGTTCTTCCGCTCCTATTTCTCGGTCCTCTGTGTGGAGATCTGCTGCCACCTAGCTCTTCCCACCTGACAATCTAGACGGACGTGTCCCCGTCCTGCATGCTCGTTATGTCAGTAGACGCTGTAGAATAATTGAATCCGCTCAAGAAACCTTTTATTTCTGGAAAGGGGAAATTTCTGTTTATCCAAAGAATCCTGCCATTAACCATTCAATGTCAGCCATCGCTTGACGTCGGTGATGTAACCGGAAGCTCCTTGGTGTCGGTGCATAATCTAGAATGGAGCCCCCAACCTCATGTGCTGTTCCTACAACCGGTGCCTTGTATTGGGGATTTTGCACTAAAATCTGCTGTCAATGTAGTGACAATCCGCATCTGAAGCTGTTTCTGCAACCTTGTGGACACGCTACAGAAAGCCTCGTATGGCACAGGGGCCCCCTTAGGTACCGTGGCCTAGATGACAATGCCACCTCTGCACCCCCCATAGCAATGCCAAGGCTATAAACTCATAGACCTGCTATGGTAGAACTTTCTAATACGCACAGAAGGTTCCATCAATACTGAGTATCCCCAAAGCCGCAGTTCGGAGGAGTCCAGGAATAACGTCTTATAGAAAGTTCATTTTGTTTACTTTCCATTACAAGGAAACAGATGTATGTGGTCTACAGTCCTAATGGCAGATGAACTAGGGAGGAGTTTGCCAGATAGAGCAGGGAGTGACTCCACCAGCAGAATACTGTAGAGAGTGCAGCTCTGGAGTATAATGCAGGATGTACAGTATCTCCCAAAAGTAAGTACACCCCTCACATTTTTTTTCAAATATTGTATGAAATCTTTTCATGGGACAACACTTTAGATTTGACACAATGTAAAGTAGTCAGTGCACGGCTTGTATAACAGTGTAAATCTGGTGTCCTCAAAATAACTCAACACAGTCATCAATATCTAAACCACTGGCAATAAAAGTGAGTACACCCCTAAGTGACAGCAAAAGTCAGTACACCCCTAAGTGACAGCAAAAGTCAGTACACCCCTAAGTGACAGCAAAAGTCAGTACACCCCTAAGTGACAGTGGACAAATTGTGCCCAAGCTGTCAATATTTTGTGTGGCCGCCATTATCTTCCAGCACTGCCTTAACTCTCTTGGGCATGGAGGTCGCTAGAATCCTCGTCCCTCCTCCATGACGACATCACGGAGCTGGTGAATGTTAGAGACCTTGCACTTCTCCACCTTCTGTTTGAGGAGGCCCCACAGATGCTCAATAGGGTTTAGGTCTGGAGACATGCTTGGCCAGTCCAGCACCTTTACCCTCATTTTCTTTAGGTTTTTGGGGTCGTTATCATTTTGGATACTGCCCAGCGGCCCAGTAGGGAGGGGATCATGCTCTGCTTCAGTGTGTCACAGCACATGTTGGCATTCATGGTTACCTGTAATGAACTGTAGCTCCCCACAGCCGGCAGCAGTCATGCAGCCCCAAACCATGACACTCCCACCACCATGCTTGACTGTAGACAGGACACTCTTGTCTTTGTACTCCTCACCTGGTTGCTGCCACATGCATTTGACACCATCCGAGCCAAATAAGTTTATCTTGGTCTTATCAGAGCACAGGACATGGTTCCAGTAATCTATGTCCTTAGTCTGCTTGTCGTCAGCAAGCTGTTTGCGGGCTTTCTTGTCCATCATATTTAGAAGAGGCTTCCTTCTGGGACAACAGCCATGCAGACCAATTTGATGCAATGTTTGTAGTATGGGCTGAGCACTGACAGGTCGACCCCCCACCCCTGTAACCTCTGCAGCAACGTTGGCAGCACTCATCTTTGGATATGTCGCTGAGCACATGCAATGAGCTTCTTTGTCAACCATGTTGAGGCCTGTTCTGAGTGGAACCTGTCTTGTTAGACCTCTGTATGGTCTTGGCCACCGCGCTGCAGCTCAGTGTCGTGGTGCTGGCAATCTTCTTATATCAAAGTGTCAGATCCTCAGTGTTGTCCCATGAAAAGATGTAATACAGTTTTTTCAAAACTGTAAGGGGTGTACTTACTTCTGTGCAATACTGTATAATTATATACAAATACACACAGTGTAATGGTGCTCATAGGTTTATAAACTCTTTAGCTTTGTTATCTGCTGAAAACAAAACAGTAATGCAGCCACCCTATTAATGCAGAGGGCAATTCTACATAATTAGGCTCCCACTTCCTGTTCAGGCTGTGGGCGGTTCTACAGCTTCAGCCTTCCACTTCCATTTCAGGCTGTGGGTGGTTCTACAGCTTCAGACTCCCACTTCCATTTCAGGCTGTGGGTGGTTCTACAGCTTCAGGTTCCCACTTCCTGTTCAAGCTTTGGGCGGTTCTACAGCTTCAGGCGCCCACTTCCTGTTCAGACTGTGGGCGGTTCTACTGCTTCAGGCTCTCGCTTCCTGCTCAGGCTGTGGGCGGTTCTACAGCTTCAGGCGCCCACATCCTGTTCAGGCTGTGGACAGTTCTACTGCCTCAGGCTCGCACTTCCTGTTCTGGCTGTGCGCGGTTCTACAGCTTAAGGCTTCCACGTCCTGTTCAGGCTGTGGGCTGGTCTACAGATTCAGGCTCCCACTTCCTGTTCAGGTTGTGGGCTGGTCTACAGCTTCAGGCTCCCACTTCCTGTTCAGTCTGTGGGCGGGTCTACAGCTTCAGGCTCCCACTTCCTGTTCAGGCTGTGGGCGGTTCTACAGCTTCAGGCGCCCACTTCCTGTTCAGGCTGTGAACAGTTCTACTGCTTCAGGCTCCCCCTTCCTGTTCAGGCTGTACGCGCGGTTCTACAGCTTCAAAGGGTTCCACTTCCTGTTCAGGGGTGTGGGCTGGTCTACAGCTTCAGGCTCCCACTTCCTGTTCAGGTTGTGGGCTGGTCTACAGCTTCAGGCTCCCACTTCCTGTTCAGGCTGTGGACGGTTCTACAGCTTCAGGCTCCCACTTCCATTTCAGGCTGCGGGTGGTTCTACTGCTTCAAGCTCCCATTTTCTGCTCAGACTGTGGGTGGTTCTACTGCTTCAGGCTCCCATTTCCTGCTCAGACTGTGGGTGGTTCTACAGCTTCAGGCTCCCACTTCCTGGTCAGGCAGTGCACGGTTCTACAGCTTCAGGCTCCCACTTCCTGTTCAGGCTGTGGGTGGTTCTACAGCTTCAGGCTTCCACTTCCTGGTCAGGCTGTGGACGGTTCTACAGCTTCAGGCTCCCACTTCCATTTCAGGCTGCGGTTGGTTTTACAGCTTCAGGCTCCCACTTCCTGTTCAGTCTTTGGGCAGTTCTAGAGCTTCAGGCTCCCACTTCCAGTTCAGTCTGTGGGTGGTTCTACAGCTTCAGGCTCCCACTTCCTGGTCAGTCTTTAGGCAGTTCTAGAGCTTCAGGCTCCCACTTCCAGTTCAGTCTGTGAATGGTTCTACAGCTTCAGACTCCCACTTCCTATTCCTAGCTGAGCCTGTTAAAGAAACATCGGTCATGAAGGGGTTTAAACAGCAGGGCTCAAGGCTACAGAGCTCGAAAGGATTAAAGTTTGTCAATAAGAAAGATAAACAAGCTCTGTGCTGCTGATAAGACACAGCAGGTAGTGACATCACCATCCTGACCAGGGCTCTAGAGCAGAGAGAGGTGGGTGGTAACCGAGGGAAGCTTGTGTACACAAACAGGAAATAAGAACTGCTCTAACTCTGAAACGAAACAAACTCAGAACAGCAATGTATATGGTAATAGTCTTCATTTACCTTTACTCATCAATGTGGTGTGAATACCCCTTCAATAAGTCAACATAATAGCTCAGGGGGTACTAAGGTCCCTTTATAACATAGGACCACGTCAGTATGGTGCACGCAGCCTTACAGTATTTGTTCCAAATACGCCAAAATATAATTGTGGAACGATAGAAACAGGGGAATTGCATTTTCGTCCATGTCCCTGTTACTCTGGCGTTACTTGCCCACACATTGCTACACAAAGCAATAAAGCAGGAGGATAAGAAATAAACTGTTGGATTTATTAGTTGGATTGAGGTGACCTTAATTAGCCCCAGTGCAGGATGGGAATATAATCTCGGAGCGGCTGGGCCTGATTACTTCATTGTGTGTCACAATCACAATATCCATACGCATCTTCCAGACTCTACTTCGCTCCCGATAGAGAAATCGCTTGGACTTTCCTATTCATTATCAGTATCGCAGCAGCTGCTGCAACTTTACATCCCAGCACCCGTGCAGCGCTAGCGGGGGCCTTATCAACATGACAAGTACTCTGCAGGACTGCAAGGATTTGAGGGGGAATTGTTGGATCTTCTGCTCAATATTCTGAGCTGAATTCTTTCTTTATTTTTGATAGTAGAGGGTTGAGCTCGATTTCCTGATACAGAGCTCCAAACCCCCTGCGGGCTTTTCTTTGTCTAAGGCTATGTTCACACAATGCACCTTTCGGCCCCGAAAAGGGGGCCCGGGCCCCCGCAGTACATTCGGGGTTTTTTGGGGGCTCACCTTTAAACCAGCATACTCCCAGGCGGGAGGGGGGCAGCCCGCCGGCCCCTAGACTGCATCCAAATCCGGGGCTATTGGCCGCAAGTAATTTTACTTGCACTTTTCTCCCCCCCGCGAACAATACATCGTATTGTTTCGAGCGGGGGGAGAGGCGTAATCCATATTTTTTTTAAAGAAAAGCTAGGGATTATCGTAATTTCGGCCGCAACTCGCTAGTATTTAGAAACGAATATATGTGGGAAATGCGTGCCGAAATTACCCCGTGTTAACAAAGCCTCAGATGCATTCGGAGCCAAACTCTTCCCCATAAAAAGAAACGCTTAAAAGTTTCAGTGTTTTGACCCGGGGTGCCTGGGGCCCCACTATTGGAAAATTTTTACCCACCGTTGGAGTTGGAATTTTTGGGGCCTACATTGATTCCCCGGGGCCCCCCAGTGGGGTTTTGTTTTTTGGGGCCCACCAGTGGGTTGGTTTTTTTGGGGGGGCCCCCAAGGATTTTGGTTTTTTGGGGGCCCACCCTGGAGTTTTTTTTTGGGGCCCACCAAAAAGGAGAGATTCTTGGGGGTTCACCGTGAAATTGATTTTGGGGCCCACCAAGAGGTATTCTTGGGGCCCATCATGGGGATTTATTCTTGGGGCCCTTAATTGATTTAATACTTTGGGCCCAACCCGTGGATTCATTGTTGGGGCCCACCAGTGGAGTTTTATTGTTGGGACCACCAGTGGGGTTGTTCTTGGGCCCACCAGTGGGGTTGTTCTTGGGCCCCCCAGAGGGTTGGTTCTTGGGGCCCACCAGTGGGGTTAATTTTTGGGGGCCACCGTGGAGTGATTTTTGGGGGCCCTCAGTGGGGATGATTTTTGGGGGCCCCTTAATGAGTTTAAATTGGCCCACCGTGGAGTTCATTGTTGGGGCCCACCATGGAGTTCATTGTTGGGGGCCACCATGGGGTTGATTCTTGGGCCTTCATTGTTCTTGGGGCCCACCAGAGGAGTTGGTTCTTGGGCCCCCAGAGGAGTTGGTTCTTGGGGCCCACCAGTGGATTTGGGTTTTTGGGGCCCCACCAATGGGGAGATTCTTGGGGTTTAAACCAGTGAAGTTGATTTTGGGGCACACCAGAGGAGGTGATTCTTGGGCCCCTCATGGGGATGATTCTTGGGGCCATTTAAATTTAGTTAATACTTAGGGCCCCCCCCCCCTGGATTCTTTTTTGGGCCCACCATGGAGTTCATTTTTGGGGGGCCCCCAGTGGGGTTGATTCTTTGGGGGGGACCCGTGGATTGATTCGGTGCCACCAGTGGAGTTTGGGTTTTTAGGTACCCCCAGTGGATTGGTTCTTAGGTCCCACCAGTGGGTTTGGCTTTTGGCCCCCAGTGAAGTTGTTCTTTGGGCCCCCCAGTGGAGTTGGTTCTTAGGTCCTACCAGTGGAGTTGGTTCTTAGGTCCTACCAGTGGAGGTGGTTCTTAGGTCCCACAGTGGAGTTGGTTCTTAGGGCCCCCCCCAGTTAAGTTGGTTCTTGGGCCCACCGGGGGTTGTTTTTTTAGGTCCCACCAGTGGGTTGGTTCTTAGGTCCCACCAGTGGAGTTGGTTCTTAGGTCCCACCAGTGAAGTTGGTTCTTAGGGCCCACCAGTGGAGTTGATTATTGGAGTCACCAGTTGCATTGTTTCTTGGGCCCCACCCTTTGGGGCTGATTCTTGGGGCCCACCAGTAAAGCTGATTTTTTGGGCCCACCCTTGGGGTTGATTCTTGGGGCCCCCAGTGCATTGATTCTTGAGGTCCACCATGGATTGGTTTTGGGCCCACCTGGAAAAAATTGATTCTTGGGGGTTTACCAGTGAAGTTGATTCTTTTGGGGCCCCCCAGAGGGTTTTAAATTTTCCTGGGTCCACCATGGAGGGGATTCTTGGGGCCCCCCAGTGGGGATGATTCTTGGGGCCCCTTAATAATTAATACTTTGGGGCCCCCCCCTGGGGTTCATTGTTTTGGGGCCCACCAGGGGTTCATTGTTGGGGGCCACCAGTGGAGTTATTTTCTTGGGTGCCACCGTGGGGTTGATTTTGGGTGCCACCAGTGGGGTTGGTTTAGGGACCACCAGGAGTTGGGTTTTTAGGGCCCACCGGGAGTTGGTTCTTATCCCCCAGGAAGTTGGGTTTTTAGGTCCCACCCGTAAGTTGGGTCTTAGGTCCCACCAGTGGAGTTGGTTCTTAGGTCCCACCAGTGGAGTTGGTTCTTAGGTCCCACCAGTGGAGTTGGTTCTTAGGTACCACCAGTGGAGTTGGTTCTTAGGTCCCACCAGTGGAGTTGGTTCTTAGGGCACACCAGTGGAGTTGGTTCTTAGGTCCACCATGGAGTTGTTCTTAGGTCCCACCATGGAGTTGGTTTTTAGGTCCCACCAGGGGATTTGGTTCTTGGGTCCCACCAGTGGATTGGGTTCTTAGGCCACCATGGAGTTGTTTTTAGGTCCCACCAGGGGAGTTTGGTTCTTAGGCCCACCGGGGAGTTGGTTCTTAGTCCCCCATAAGGGTTCTTAGGGCCCACCATGGATTGTTTATTGGATCACCATTGCTTTTTTTCTTGGCCCCACCGGGGAGTTGATTCTTTGGGCCCATCTTACAGCTACTGTACATAACTATATATACTGCAAATGACTCTTTTTTTGTCTTTTTTTTCTACTTTTCTCCTTAAAAAGCCCAAAGTCTTCTACTCTCAGTGTTCACCATCTCTAGGGGTCCACTGGGGGTTTCCTCTGCTCTCTTGTGGGCCAATCCAAGCCTGCACAGGTACTTGACCGTCCACAAAATTTTAAAAGAAAAAAGGGCATTTTCGGGTTTCAGACATTAAGAGGGGGATATAAAGTTTTATGGCCGTCGGGGGCGGGACTGGAATGTTAGTGTTTTTTAAACTAATATTTTATTTTTATGTGTGTGTTTTTTGTTATTATTTTATTTTACCTATGATGTTCCCCATAAGATCAGATAAAGACTCCTTGGGAGGCATTTTTTTCCCTAGGTAATGTCTTTATTTTTCTGTTACCCCTTGACACGCTGAATATGACCCCAATTGCAAGGAAAACAATGGGCGATAAGGTCCACCTTCGCATCACTGAGGCCCGCGACACGTGTCCGCCGGGCCGGGGGGAGGCTTTCCCTAATCTATTTCAGGGGTACTCAAATTACACCCTTCCCATTACATTGTCCCCCATTTCAAACGGGCTTAGGGGGGACTGGCACTTGTAGGGCTATGTTCCACAGCAATATAGCTAGGAATGAAATTCCAGCATCCACACAGCAATGAGGGAAAAACTTCTTAAAGGGCACGCAGAAAAACAAAATGTAAAAACCCTTCTCTGCACTATCCAAATCTAAAATAAAAACTTTAGTGCTGGAGTTACATTTAATAAATATACCTGTTCCGACTTACATACAATTCAACTTAAGAACAAACCTGCAGTCCCTATCCTGTTCGTAACCCGGAGACTGCCTATATATACACTCTCCGGCCACTTTATTAGGTACACCATGCTAGTAACGGGTTGGACCCCCTTTTGCCTTCAGAACTGCCTCAATTCTTCGTGCATAGATTCCACAAGGTGTTGCAAACGATGCTCAATTGGTACCAAGGGCCCAAGAGTGCCAAGAAAATATTCCCCACACCATGACACCACCACCACCAGCCTGAACCGTTGATACAAGGCAGGATGATCCATGCTTTCATGTTGTTGACGCCAAATTCTGACCCTACCATCCGAATGTCGCAGCAGAAATCGAGACTCATAGCCCCGGGGCAATTTTTTTTCCCAAAATTTTTCTACTGCCCAAAATTTCGATGGGGTTTGGCAAATCGTAGCTCATTTTTCCTTTTTTTAAGCTGAAAAAGGGGCACCCGGGGTGTCTTCTGCTGCTGTAGCCCATCGCCTCAAATTTTTCGCCTACGGGGGCTTTTCAGAAGGGGCCTTTTTGCCACCTTGGTTGTAACGGTGGCTATTTGAGTCATTTTTTTCCTTTTATCGGGCTCGAACCATCGCCCATTCTCCTTTTTGCCCCTCGGGAAACAAAAGGCTTTTCCCCCCCCACAGGACTGCCGCTCACGGATTTTTTTTTCTTTTTCAACCTTCTCTGTAAACCCCTAGAAAAAAAAGGGTTTGTGGGGAAAAATCCCAGGAGATCAGCATTTTTCTGAAATACCAGACCACCCTTCTGGCCCCAAAACCCAACCAGGGCCACCCCAAAAGGCCCCAAAACCACCTTTTCCCCAAAACTAAAGCTCGGTTAAAAACTGGGGGAATTTTGGCTTAAACCATGCCCAACATGCCTAAAAGGCACTAAATTGCCGCCAGTGATTGGCTATTAGAAATTAATTTTAAAACAGCATTTGGCAGGTGTACCTAATAAAGGGGCCCGGGTGAGTGTAGGGTTTCTTTTGAGCATGGTATTACAAAGTTAAAAAGGCGGGGGAGGTAAAAAACCACCCCTCCCTTTCCCTTAGAGGAAAGCCTGACTCCCCACTGACGCTGGTTCTCCTCTCCCCCAGATTTGGGAAAGGTGGCACCTATTAAAAAAGGGACCAAAATTTTGCAAACCCCTGGCCATTGATTGCCCCCCTATGGTACTACATGACCCACCAAGCGGCTGTGAATTTTAAGATCAACAAACTTTCCAATGCCCGTAGAAAAAAAAGACAACATGGAAAAAGAGGGGGGAAACCCAAAATTTTAAGAAAACCCCGAACCAAGTTTGGACTTCCAGAAAGGGCTGTGGATTTGGGAAAGGGCCAAACCCCCGACTCCGATTTCCTCAATTTCCCAAACCCCCGATTTCCCCTCCCTCATAAAAAGGGCCATTTTTAAGGATAACTTCTGTAGTAAATGGTAACATCGGGCTGTTTTTTCACCTTATGATAAAAAAAAATTTAAAATTCCAAGCTTTTTAGGTAAACAAAACGCCAAAAAAAGGGGTAAAAAAATTTTTTTGATATTTTGAACATTTTGTGGTAGGGGTTGAAAAAAAAGCTGTTTTTTAAACCCAAGTCCATCTGCCCCAACTTTTGGGAAGGGGTAAAGAAAAACCGGGGACCCCGTTTTGGTAAAGGGACCTGCTTGAATCTGATCCAGAGCCCAAAAAGGGAAATTCAGGCAGCATTAAAAAAACCAAAAGGTGAATTTCCCAAAAATTTTAAAAAAATAAAAAAATTAACTTTTTTGTTTTTTAGGAGCAAAACGTAAAAAATGCAGTTTCAGAAAGAATCGCAGAACTGAGCAAAGCTAAAAACTTGCAAGTCAAATGTATGTTTTAAGATAGGAAGATAAATGTATAAAAAAATTTAAAATAGCCTATAAAAAGCTTAGTGGGGGTGAAAATAGGGCCTGAAAAATCACAAGTTCAAAACTTTGTTAACCCCGTTTTGGGTTGTCATTTTAAAATACATTTATTTTTTTAGACTTTTTAAAACCCCAAAAAAAATTTTTAAATATGCAAAACCTGCAGGAACATTTTGGAGTCCCTGAATTTTTTCTGAGAAAAAGTATTGCCTCCATCAGATCCGGGATACATGGCCTCACATCTGATCTTTATTATTTCCAGGGAGAGAACGGCCTCCCCACACTAACTTGGGTTGGGGGAAAGCGGGGACCACAGGGGGAAAATCTCTAACAAAACGGGGTATAAAGAATTGCCCCAGGCCCCAGTCAGTTTTGATAATGGTTAACTTTCTTTCTTTTTTGAAAGCCGGGAAAAATTTGCCCGAAATCTGTTTGCCCTGGGACCCGAATCTTTTTTCCCCCGGGGCAGCGCTTTGCCTGCTCCATGCATCAATTTCACTCCTCATGTGGGTTAGGCTGAAATAAAAGGGAAACAGCGCACTGGCCGGGGCCCAAATTCCTCTTGTTCTTTTGCATCGGGAAATAACTGGACCAACTTTTTATATATTTTGGGGAGGGCGGTCTCTTTTAAGACGACTCCCCCTCCCGCAAAATAGGCCCCCGACCCGACTCCACAGCCCTGCTTCTCAGCCATATAATCTCATTTCGAAAAACCCCTTAATTTTTATAAACTTTTAAATTTTGTGTATTTTTATCTACTTTAAAGTCTTCTTTACGTTCCCAAAGGGGACTTCGTGTGCATTACATTATGTAAATTCCAAATATTTCTCCTGGCAAAATTTTTTGGGAAGGCCCCTGATACTTATTTTACGGTTTTTTCATTGCAGCTCATCCAGCGTAATATAATATAACCAATATAAGTCAACAGACAATAAATATTTTGGCAAAGTAAAAGTGGAGAAGGATTCTGTGTTTGCCAAGGTAAACGCAACCCAATTTAATTAATTAGGGAAATGCAGATCCTGGCTGGAGCGTAATGAGTCCTGAAAGAATATCACAAATGCCACATTATAGAAAATATTTCATATAAACAAAGGGCGACATGTCAGAAAAGAGGCGCTTCCGCGCCAATTTTAAAAGGGTCGTCTCACTACAAGGATTGCTGCTTTTTATGTTAAAGATTTTGCAAAAACAAGTCACTTTGCAATATGTGTCCATTACCAGTGTCCTACCTATTCTGAGATATCCCCTCTTGTATGGGCTGCATCAGCTTCTCAGGTTACTATAGGTACAGACCTGTTTGATCTGTCCTGATAGGCTGCCAGCGTGTGGTGTATGAACACAGGACAGACTTTAGGCTGCTTGCTTGGACGCTATAGTTTCATAGTTTGTAAGGCCGAAAAAAGACGAGACGTCCATCCAGTTCAGCCTGTTGTGCTAAGGTGTTGATCAGAGGGAAGGCAAAAACCCCCAATGAGGTAGAAGCCAATTGTCCTCATTTTAGTGAAAAATTCCTTCCCGACTCCAATCTGGCAATAGGAAAAATCCCTGGATAAATGACCCCCTTCCAGAACCCTGTTAACTATAACTTGTTATATTATTACGCTCCAGAAATGCATCCAAACCCTTTTTGAACTCGGTTATTGAATTCACCATGACCAGTCCCTCTGGCAGAGAATTCCATAGTCTCACTGCTCTTACAGTAAAGAATCCCTTTCTATGTTTATGTAGAAACTTTCGTTCCTCAAGACGTAAAGGATGCCCCATAGTTCTAGATACAGCCCTGAGTATAAAGAAATCTTGGGAGAGATCTCTATATTGACCTTTGATGTATTTAAACATATTTATTATGTCCCCCCCGAAGCCGTCTTTTCTCTAAACTAAATAACCCTAATCTTGCTAATCTTTCTGGGTATTGTAGTCCACCCAGTCCTTTTATTATTTTTGTTGCCCGCCTTTGTACCTGTTCAAGCTCTACAATGTCTTTCCTGTGCACTGGTGCCCAAAACTGTACACAATATTCCATGTGTGGTCTAACCAGTGACTTGTTATATGGAGAATAATGTGCTCATCATGTGCATCTATGCCCCTTTTAATGCACCCATGATCCTATTTGCTTTTGGCTGCGCTGCCTGACACTGGCTGCTACAATTAAGTTTACTGTCCACCAGGATTCCCAAGTCCTTCTCCATGTCACTTTTACCCAGTGTTTTTCCATTTAACATGTAATCATGTAATGGATTTCTCTTCCCCCATGTGCATAACCTTGCATTTATCAGTGTTAAACCTCAACTGCCATTTCCCGGCCCAGGCCTCCAACTTATCCAATCCCTTTGTAATAACACATTATCCTCTATTGTGTTGATTACTTTACAGAGCTTAGTATCGTCTGCAAAGATCGATATTCTACTGTGTAACCCTGTGTAAGATCATTAATGAAAATGTTGAAGAGGATAGGCCCAATACTGACCCTTGTGGTACCCCCCTAGTAACAGCAATCCAGTCTGAGTATGTACCGTTAATTCCCTAACCCTTTGTTTTCTATCAATGAGCCAATTGCTTACCCACTTGCACACATTTTCCCCCAGTCCAAGCATTCTCATTTTATTTACCAACCTTTTATGTGGCACCGTATCAAATGCTTTAGAAAAATCTAGATATATGACATCCAGTGCCTCAGCCCGATCCAGTCTAGCACTGACTTCCTCATAAAAGCTGATGAGATTAGTCTGACAGGACCGATCCTTCATGAACCCATGCTGGAACGGCGTTATACATTTATTTTCACTGAGATAATCCAGGATAGCATCTCTGAGAAAACCTTCAAACATTTTACCTACAACAGAGGTTAAGCTTACCGGCCTATAGTTTCCTGGATCACTTTTTGACCCTTTTTTGAATATTGGCACCACATTTGCTATGCGCCAATCCTTTGGGACATACCCCGTTATTAGACAGTCCATGAATATTAAGAATAGGGGCCTATCTATGACATCACTTAACTCCCTTAGGACACGTGGGTGTGTGCCGTGTGGAGCTGGGGATTTGTCTATTTTAAACTTCCTAAGGCGGAGCTGCACTTCTTCCTGGGTTAGACAAGAAACTCTTAAATTGGAGATAACCTCATCCCTCTGTTCAACAGGAAGCTCATCTATAGCTACAGTCCTGTTCAGTCTCTGATGATAGGCTGCCAGCACTGGTTGCTATAGGTACAGACCTGTTTGATCTCTCCTGAGAGGCTGCTAGCACTGGTTGCTATAGCTACAGACCGGTTGGTTCTCTCCTGATAGGCTGCTAGTGCTGGTCGCTATAACCAATCCACAAGGAGTGGTCTAAGTCCTAGGAATTAAAGATAAATCTTAACCTTTATTATTATACTGCAAATAAGAAAAATACATAGTGATTTCTTAAAATAGTGCTCACATATAAACTAAACTAACAATAATAGCTAACTCTATCACAAGAAACTACCTAGCCAAAAAAAGTGGGGTAATCGCCCTGATAAGGGCGTCCCCAACCACGAACCTCCTAAACTCACCCTAGGGATTACAGCTATATCTATCTAACCTTGATACATTTAGAAATACATGTGTAATCCCATATGTACACTTAACATTTAAGCAGTAGCGTCCTAGCGTATGTATAAATAACAATAAACACGCGGACACCCTCTAGACTTCCGACATAATTGCCAGTTGCTGGGATACCAGCAAAAGTGCCCCAGTTCGATCCCCGCGCAGACGCACGGAGAGAGTGATACCTAGTGCGCGGCGTCCTAGACCAACTACTGCACATGCGCAACACAGGCAGCGCATACCATGGTTACTAGGACGCTACCTATCAACAGACAATTTGTCCATCACTAACCAGCTACCTCATCGCTGTTGTGGACCCGGAGATCAACTTTCTGTTATCTGAGGACTCTGGGTTTCATCATCACGTATCCAACTACCGTATCATAGGAGTCGTGAGTTTGTTGTATATGTTGCTCAGCATATGTGTTATATTTGTGGGCATTTATTATAATATATCTGAGCATTCGGATGACCCATTCATTGAGCCTATTGACATATATCATAACATATTCCAGTCTGTACACGCTCTTTTGTGTTCCCTGATGAACCTCATGCCATTTTTGAGGAGAAACGCGTCGGAAGTATAGAGGGTGTCCGCGTGCTTATTGTTATTTATACATACGCTAGGACACCACTGCTTAAATGTTAAGTGTACATATGGGATTACACATGTATTTCTAAATGTATCAAGGTTAGATAGATATAGCTATAATCCCTAGGGTGAGTTTAGGAGGTTCGTGGTTGGGGATGCCCTTATCAGGGCGATTACACCACTTTTTTTGGCTAGGTAGTTTCTTGTGATAGGGATAGCTATTATTGTTAGTTTAGTTTATATGTGAGCACTATTTTAAGAAATCACTATGTATTTTTCTTATTTGCAGTATAATAATAAAGGTTAAGTTTTATCTTTAATTCCTAGGATTTATACCACTCTTTGTGGTTTGGTTGTTCAATACTATGGTATATCCGGGATATATTTATCATTGTAGGTTTACTCCTCCCATTTGATTACTAGTGGAGTTTTGTGGTTCCTTTGTGCTGGTCGCTATAGCTACAGACCTGTTTGATCTCTTCTGATAGGCTGCCAGCACTGGTTGCTATAGCTACAGACCTGGCTTCTACTGTAGCCTAGAGAAAGCCAGTAAACACGCTCCTGAATTCAAAGTGATACCAAGAAAACAGAACTGAGGTCAGATGAATCAATGTAGTGAGACAACCCCTTTAAGGCGCCTGATTTAATAAACCTGTCAAATGATGTGGGGTCTGCCCTGTACAGCATATTTAATGCGCCTACTTTAGGCGTACACTAAAAGAAAGGTGCATAGCACATCATTGCTAGCTTACTTGATGCGCCTACTTTAGGCGCATTCAAAAGTGTCAGATGCGCCTAGTTTTGGTGTATAGTTTCATAGTTTCATAGTTTGTAAGGCTAAAAAAAGACAAGTCGTCCATCTAGTTCAGCCTGTTGTGCTAAGGTGTTGATCCAGAGGAAGGCAAAAACCCCCAATGAGGTAGAAGCCAATTGTCCTCATTTTAGGGAAAAATTCCTTCCTGACTCCAATCTGGCAATCAGAAAAATCCCTGGATCAATGACCCCTCTCCTGAATCCTAGTCACTTGAACTTGTTATATTATTACGCTCCAGAAATGCATCCAAACCCTTTTTGAACTCGGTTATTGAATTCACCATGACCAGTCCCTCTGGCAGAGAATTCCATAGTCTCACTGCTCTTACAGTAAAGAATCCCTTTCTATGTTTATGTAGAAACTTTCGTTCCTCAAGACGTAAAGGATGCCCCCTTGTTCTAGATACAGCCCTGTGTATAAATAAATCTTTGGAGAGATCTCTATATTGACCTTTGATGTATTTAAACATATTTATTATGTCCCCCCGAAGCCTTCTTTTCTCTAAACTAAATAACCCTAATCTTGCCAATCTTTCTGTGTACTGTAGTCCACGCAGTCCTTTTATTATTTTTGTTGCCCGCCTTTGTACCTGTTCAAGCTCTACAATGTCTTTCCTGTGCACTGGTGCCCAAAACTGTACACAATATTCCATGTGTGGTCTAACCAGTGACTTGTATAATGGGAGAATAATGTTCTCATCATGTGCATCTATGCCCCTTTTAATGCACCCCATGATCCTAATTGCTTTGGCTGCTGCTGCCTGACACTGGCTGCTACAATTAAGTTTACTGTCCACTAGGATTCCCAAGTCCTTCTCCATGTCACTTTTACCCAGTGTTTTTCCATTTAACATGTAATCATGTAATGGATTTCTCTTCCCCATGTGCATAACCTTGCATTTATCAGTGTTAAACCTCATCTGCCATTTCCCTGCCCAGGCCTCCAACTTATCCAGATCCCTTTGTAATAACATATTATCCTCTATTGTGTTGATTACTTTACAGAGCTTAGTATCGTCTGCAAAGATCGATATTCTACTGTGTATTCCCTGTGTAAGATCATTAATGAAAATGTTAAAGAGGATAGGGCCCAATACTGACCCTTGTGGTACCCCCACTAGTAACAGCGATCCAGTCTGAGTATGTACCGTTAATTACTACCCTTTGTTTTCTATCAGTGAGCCAGTTACTTACCCACTTGCACACATTTTCCCCCAGTCCAAGCATTCTCATTTTATTTACCAACCTTTTATGTGGCACCGTATCAAATGCTTTAGAAAAAATCTAGATATATGACATCCAGTGCCTCACCCCGATCCAGTCTAGCACTGACTTCCTCATAGAAGCTGATGAGATTAGTCTGACAGGACCGATCCTTCATGAACCCATGCTGGAACGGCGTTATACATTTATTTTCAGTGAGATACTCCAGGATAGCATCTCTGAGAAAACCTTCAAACATTTTACCTACAACAGAGGTTAAGCTTACTGGCCTATAGTTTCCTGGATCACTTTTTGACCCCTTTTTGAATATTGGCACCACATTTGCTATGCGCCAATCCTTTGGGACATACCCCGTTATAGACAGACCATGAATATTAAGAATAGGGGCCTATCTATGACATCACTTAACTCCCTTAGGACACGTGGGTGTATGCCATCTGGACCTGGGGATTTGTACAACAGTTTGTATAGAGAATACGGTGTCAACAGTTTTTTGGTGCAAAATACACCAAGAAAATGGTGCAGCCCTAATGGGACCTGTCACCCAAAGTGTAAAAAAGCCAAAAAAAACAAAAACTGCTTCCGACACGGGGACACGGTATACACTTACTATAGTAAGAATTTATAAGCCAAAGAAGAGAATATCACTTGTTAATATAAATAACCAAATACCGTTTCGTTATATTTCATATAGAGGGTCTGTCAGCTCTCCTGTGTGGTGTAGTATAGAAGATCTGTCTCCTCTCCTGTGTGGTGTAGTATAGAGGATCTGTCTCCTCTCCTGTGTGGTGTAGTATAGAGGATCTGTCTCCTCTCCTGTGTGGTGTAGTATAGAGGATCTGTCTCCTCTCCTGTGTGGTGTAGTATAGAGGATCTGTCTCCTCTCCTGTGTGGTGTAGTATAGAGGATCTGTCTCCTCTCCTGTGTGGTGTAGTATAGAGGATCTGTCTCCTCTCCTGTGTGGTGTAGTATAGAGGATATGTCTCCTCTCCTGTGTGGTGTAGTATAGAGGATCTGTCTCCTCTCCTGTGTGGTGTAGTATAGAGGATCTGTCTCCTCTCCTGTGTGGTGTAGTATAGAGGATCTGTCTCCTCTCCTGTGTGGTGTAGTATAAGGGACTGTTCCTCTCCTGTGTGGTTTTTTAGTAAGAGGATCTGTCAGCCCCCTGTGTGGTATAGTATGAGGATCTGTCACTTCCTGTGGGGTGAAAGTATAGAGGATCTGTCTCCCTCTAGTGGTGTAGTATAGAGGATCTGTTCCCCCCCGGGTGGGTAGTATAGAGGATCTGTCTCCTGTGTGGTGTAGTATAGGGATCTGTCTCTCCCCTGTGTGGTGTAGTATAGGGACGGGTTCCTCTCCGGGGTTGGTGTAGATAGGGTTGTCTCCTCTCTGTGTGGTGTAGTATAGAGGATCTGTCTCCTCTCCTGTGTGGTGTAGATAGGGGATCTTCAGCTTCCTGTGTGGTGAGTTAGAGGATCTGTCTCCTCTCCTGTGTGGTGTTTATAGAGGAATGCTCCTCTCCTGTGTGTGTAGTTAGGGATCTGTCTCCTCTCTTGTGGTGAGTTTAGAGGATCTGTTCCCCTCCCCTATGGGTGTAGTTAGAGATCTGTCTCCTTCCTGGTGGTGATATAGAGGTTTTGTCTCCTTCCCCGTGTGGTGTAGTATAGGGATCTGTCGCTTCCGTGTGGTGGGGTTTTTAGTATAGAGGATATGTAGCTCCCCTTTTGTGGGTAGTATAGAGGATTGTCAGTTCCTGTGTGGTGTAGTATAGGGATCTGTATTTTCCGTGGGGTTTTAGTATAGAGGATCTGTCCCCTTTCCCCTGTTGGGTAGTATAGAGGAGCTGTTCCCTCCTGTGTTTGTAGTATAGAGGATCTGTCCCCTTTCCCCCGTGTGGTGTAAAAAGAGGATCTGTCAGTTCCTATGTGGTGTAGTATGGGGATCGTCAGCTTCCGTGTGTATAGAGGATCTCGCTCCCGTGTGGTGTAGTTAGAGGATCTGCCCTTTTCTCCGGGTGGTGTAACATAGAGGTTTGTCCCCTCCCCTGTGTGGTGTAGTATAGAGGATCTGTCTCCTTTCTGTTGGGATTTTAGGGTTCTGTCAGCTCTCCTGTGTGGTGCAGTATGAGGATCTGTCTCCTCTCCTGTGTGTGAGTATAGAGGACTTTCTTCCCTGTGTGGTGTAGTATAGAGGATCTGTCCCCCACCCTGTGTGTGTAGTATAAGGTCGTTCCTTCCTGTTGGTGTATTATAGAGGATCTGTCTCCTTCCGTGTGGTGTAGAAATGAGGATTGTCTCCTCTTTGTGGGTGTAGTTTAGAGGATCTGTCAGCTCTCCTGTGTGGTGCAGTATAGGGATCTGTTCTCCTCTCCTGTGTGGTAAGGTATAGAGGATGTTCCTATCTTGTGGGTAGTATAGAGGATCTGTTCCTATCCTGTATGGTGTGGGTTTGGGGATCTGTCTCCCTCCTGTGTGGGTAGTATAGGGATCGTCCCCTTTCCCTTTTTGGGGTTTTTAAATTTATAGAGGATCTGTCTCCTCTTGTGAGGTGTAGTATAGAGGATCTGTCACTCTCCTTGTGGTGTAGTATAGGGAGCTGCTCCCTCCGTGGGGTGTATATAGAGGAGCTTTTCCCTTCATGTGTGGTGTGTATAGAGGAGCTGTCCCCTCCCCTGTGTGGTTGTTAGAGGGATCTGTCTCCTCTCCTGTGGGGGTGTAGTATAGGGGGAACTGTAAGCTTCCTGTGGGGGTGTGGTGTTAGAGGGTGTGTCAGTTCCTGGTGGTATGTATAGGGGAAACTTCAGCTCCCTATGGGGATTTAGTATTGAGGATCTGTCAGCTCTCCTTTTGGTGTAGTATAGAGGTTCTGCTCCCTCCTGTGTGGTGTATATAGGGGGAGCTTTTTCCCTTCATGTGTGGGTAGTATAGAGGATCTGTTCCCCTTCTTGTTGGGGTGATATAGAGGATCTGTCAGCTCTCCTATTGGAGTATATAGAGGATTGCCTCTCCTGTGTGGTGTAAAAGGAGGTTCTGTTCCTTCCTTGTGGTTTTGTATGAGAAAGTTCCTTCCTGTGGGGTTTTGTGTTGAGGATCTGTCTCCTCTCCTGTGGGGGGTTGTAGTATGGGAGGATCGTCTCCTCTCCTGTGTGGTGTTATAGGGATCTTTTCCTGTGTGGTGTAGTATAGA
Source organism: Phyllomedusa bahiana (assembly GCA_025379985.1). NCBI lineage: Eukaryota > Metazoa > Chordata > Amphibia > Anura > Hylidae > Phyllomedusa > Phyllomedusa bahiana. Next base: position 43,106 of record JAODAL010031367.1, read on the forward strand.
GGTCTGTCTCCTTTTGGGGTTTTTTGGTATAGAGGATCGTTCCTCTCCTGTGTGGTGTAATATAGGGGATCTGTCTCCTCCCCCTTTTGTGGTGTAGTTAGGGCTGTCCCCCTTCCTGTGTGGTGTGAAAAGGGGGATCTGTTCCTCTCCTGTGGGTTTTGTAGTATAGGGGATCCGTCCCCTCCCCTGTGTGGTGTAGTATAGGGGATCTGTCAGTTCCCCTGGGGGTGTGTATGGGGATTTTTCCCAGCTTCCTGTGTGGTGTAGTATAGAGATCTGTTCCCCCTGTGTAGTGTATATAGGGGATCGTCTCCTTCCTTGTGGTGTAGTTAAGGATCCTCCCTTTTCCCCTGTGGGTGGTAGTATGGGATTGTCATTTCCTGTGTGGTGTTATTGGGGATTTGTCAGCTCTCCGTGGGGTGTAGTTAGAGGAGGGTTCCTCCCTGTGTGGTGTGTATTTGGGATCTGTCTCCTTTCCGTGTGGTGTAGTATAGGCATCTTCTCCTCCTGTGTAGTGTAGTTAGAGGATCTGTCTCCTCTCCTGGTGGTGTGTAAAGGGGATCTGAAGCTCTCCTGTGGGGTGTAGTATAGAGGATCTGTCTCTCTCCTTTTGGTGGTATAGAGGATCGTCCCCCTTCCGTGTGGTGTGATAGAGGATCTGTTCCTCTCCTGTGGGGTTTGTTTATAGGGGATCTTTCCTTCTTGTGTGGTGAAGTATAGAGGTCTGTCTCCTTCGTGGGGGTGTGTAAAAAGGGATCTGTCTCCTCTCTGTGTGGTGTAGTATAAGGATCTGCTCCTCTCCTGTGTGGGTGTAAGAGGATCATTTCCCTCTCCTGTGCGGTGTAGTAAAAAGAATCTGTCGCTCTCCTTGTGGTGTGAAGATGACTGTCCGCTCTCCTGTGGGTGTAGTTGGGGAATCATCCCCTCTTCTGTGTGGTTGGGGGTATAGGGGATCTGTCTCCTCCCCTGTGTGGGCGTATAGAGGATCTGTCTCCTCCCTGTGTGGTGTATATAGAGATCTGTCAGTTTCCCCCTGGGGTGGTGGAAAAGGGGAAATCTGTCAGCTCCCTGTGTGGTGTGTATAGAGGATCTGTCTCCTTCCTGTTTTGTGTAGTATAGAGGATTGCAGCCCCTGTGTGGTGTTTTTTGGGGATCTGCAGCCCCTTTTGGGGTTAGTATAGGGGATCTGTCTCCTCCTGTGTGGTGTTTTAAAAGGGGGATATGTCCCCTCTCCTGTGTGGTTGTATAGGGATCTTCTCCTCTCCTGGGGGTGTAGTATAAGGATCTTTCCTCTCCTTTTGGGGTGTAATATAGAGGAGCTGTTTCCTTCCTTTTGGGGTGTGTTAGAGGACTGTCCCCCTTTCCTTGTGGTGTAGTATAGGGATCTGTCTCCTCTCCTGTTGGTTTTTGTATTTATAGGGATCTGTTTCCTCCCCTGTGGGGGTGTATTTTGAGGATCTGTCCTCTCCTGGTTTTTATATAGAGGATCTGCCCATTTCCCCTTTTGGGTGTAGTATAGAGGTTTCTGTTCCTCCCCTTTTGGGGTAGAAAAGAGGAACTGTCTCCTCTCCTGTGTTTGTAGTAAGAGGATCTGTCGATCCCCCTGTGGGTGGTATGAATCTGTCAGCTCTCGTGGGGTGTAAATAGGGGATTGTCCCTCTCCTGGTGAGTAATATAGAGGATTTCTCCTTTCCCTGTGTGTGTAGTATAGAGGACTTTTCCCCTTCCTGTGGGTGTATTTAAGAGGACCCCTGTCAGCTCTCCTGTGTGGTGTTTAAAAGGGATCTTTCCTCCTGTGTAGTGTTTATAAGGATCGGTCTCCTCTCCTGTGTGGTGTAGTATAGGGAGCTGTCAGTCCCCCTGTTGGTGTAATATAGAGGATCTGTGTCCTCTCCTGTGTGATGTAGTATAGAGGATCTGTTGTTACATATTATGATGGTGTAATGAATGTGTGACAGGTCCAGGCCTTTAACACTTGCTAATGTATATTTTACAATATGTCTCATAGTTCACAATTTAGCTTTTCTTATATCCATGTTTTATTTCCTCTTTGAGAAGTACTGGTGTGTGTAAATCAGGCTGATTTTTTCCTCTTAAAGGGATACTCCATCTGTGATCAACAAAAAGTCCAGTTCCTTTTTAAATATATTTCATTACCTTTTTGCTATAAATGCTTCTATTTACATTGTAATGTAGTAAAAAAAAAAAACAATTGTGAAACCGTGTTGTCTTCTGATAATGGTGTTATCTTCATTTAAAAACATTTTTTCTTACAAGGGCCACCCCAATGTGGACCTTATCACAGAATATTCTTCTGAGACCTCCACTGATCATCTGTATCAGAGGAACCTGGTGACTAAGGGTATGTTCACACAATGTTTTTCAGATCCATTGTTTCCTATATTTCAGTATAATACTAAAACCACTCAACATTCTATAATAAACTATTTATCTAAAACATTAAAAAAAATTTTATTATTTTAAAAAAAGTCTTTAATTTTTAAAAACAAAACCCCTTTATACTAAAAAAAAAGCTTTTAATTTTCAATACTATAAAAAATGTTTTTAAGATTAAAACACGCAAAATGTGGAAGTGCCCTTTTTGGGGTTCATTGAAACACATGTAAAAAGCTTCAATTATGGCCCCCATTGGCTTCAGGAAAAGCTGAAAATGCTTGCTGTTATTGCGCCCTCTATTAGGCATCTTTTTACACAAACTTAACCCTTTCCCCTAAATGAAAATGTAGGTATTAGGGTTAAAAAAGTTCAAACGTTTTTCTTAGAAAACAAAAGAGACCTCTAGGGGCTGATTTAGTATATTATATACCCCTACATACTTATGTACCTTTTCAAACTACAACCTTTGTATATATATTGAAAAACGGATCCGCAAAACACATAAAAAAAAACGCATCCAATAAAGCATCAGCTGCTGCATTTTTTGGGATACAGTTTGGGGTGCAGTTTTCAAAGCTTTTTCTTTAGTGAAAAAAGGGTCAAAAAAGATCCAAACGTATTGAACATACCCTAACCCCTTCAGGTTGGAACTATTTTCAGATTTTTTGTTTTTTATATCCCCCCTTGCTTCCCAAGAGCCGTAACTTTTTTTATTTAATTTTTTTTTATTTCCATCTATAGAGCCAAACAAGGGCTTGTTTTTTGCGGGACAAGATGTCAATTTTAAAGCTGCCATTGACCACACCATATAATATACTGGGAAACTGAAAAAAAATATATATGTGGGGTGGTACATAAAAAAAACGCACTTCTGTCATTTTTGCGGGGGGTTCGTTTTTATGGAGTTCACTTTTTGGTGTAAATGATGTGTTATCTGTATTCTGTAGGTCGGTAGGATTTCGGTGATACCAGATTTGTACAGTTTTCATTATGTTTTAGTACTTCAAAGAAAAAGCTTTCTATTATTTTCATTTTCGCTGATACGCCTTCCTCTGCGACCGATAACTTTTTTGTTTTTTCGTCTATGGACTTAAGTGAGCGCTCATTTTTTGCGGGCTGATGTCTAGTTTTTGTTGGTACCATTCTGGGATACAGGCAACTTTTTGATCATTGCTTTAACATTGAGTCCCTCTATGGTAGTGGACCACTATGGGGTGCGATCGCATGTCCTATAGGGTATGTTCACACGGCGTAAATTCGGCGCGCATTTCGCGGCGTACCGCGCTCTAATACGGGCGAGAGGCGAATATAACGGCAAAATTACGGTAATCCATAGTTCTCATGGGAAAAACTATGGATTCCCCTTTCCTCTCCCCGCTTGGGGGGAAAAACGTCGTATCTTTACGTATTGTCAATTGCTTCGGGAATAAGGCCCGTGAGTAAGAATGTCTAGGGGGACCGGGGGGGGCTCCCCGCCCCGCCCCCCCCCCCCCCCCGCGCCGGGGAGTAATGTTTTAGCTTACTGTATGCGCGTAGAAAACCGTGTGCACAAAAATTCGGCAGCAGTGTTATTTTGCCGAAATGGATTTTCTTCATTCCCTATTACACTTGTATATGCAGAGTAATAGGTCACTAACGGGGAAAATGGGGGCCCTGCTTAGGCCTTTGGTTGCCATGGCAACTGATCGTCACCCCATGATTAAGTCGCGGGGGGGCTGATTGGGGAAATGAGCCGTGCACAGGACCGCTCCGCAATGATTTAGGCACAGCGGCCATGATATGATCCCTGCTGATAACGGGGGTTGCTGGGGAAATTAACAAAAAATTTTTTGTTTATTTTTGGATTTTCAGCTTTTTAAATTTTTTTTTTCTAAAAAAAAAAAAAAAATGTTTTTAGATTTATTTTGCTGCAAACATGTATTAATAATTCAAATTCTTTGTTTAGTGGGAGCGAGTTGATTTTTATGACACTTTGAGAAAAGGCAATGTTATTTGTCACTTGCCAACCCTGAGGTCCTGTTCATTTTAACAGCTGGGACATTTTTGATCTCACTGACCAGGCTATAAAAAATAATTAGTTATTTCTGGTTTAATTAATTGCTATTTTTATAGTTGCTAGGCTATTTACCTTTGGGGTAAAGCAATTACATTTTATATTCCTGCACTGAAAGTACAACTCTACCCACCTTTATTCTTTATTACGGATAACGTTGAAACTCTTAGGAAGCTGCTTTTTATGGATACCATATTATATATATATATTGTAGGAAGGCACAAGGTGCGGTTATTGACGGACGTTAAGCAGATCGGTGAAATAACCCATTTATTCTGGTTCAGCGGCAATTTGGCCCTGACCTTTGTTGTATAGTATGCGTAATGCGGAATCCGGGGCGGCTTTATTGGAACGTCAGTGTTTGGGGGGGTTTTCTGTCCCACATCCAGTCCGGGGGTTACCCGCCCATATAAGGCCAGCAGGCTCAGGTGAAGGGGGGGTTTGGGTTTCCGATACAAACTGCTCAGTGGGGGCTAGTGTTTGGAAGAAAGCCAGAGCTGGGCCTTGCACAAGAGAGAGGAGAGAGGGGCAGAGAGAAGAGAGTGGAGAGATAGAGAGGGGAGAGAGAGGGAGGGAAAGGGAGAGAGAGAGGGGAAGAGAGGTGGTGGGTGTGTGTGGGTTTCCTTGCCCGGGAACCCGAGTACGGGACGCACTTTACCTGTGCGTGTTTTTCCCGGTATCTTTTTGTTTTTGGGTGAAGCAAGCCTGCCGTTTATTTTTCATGTTTTTGGGATGCACCCAAAAAACCTTGCTGTGTTTAAAACCCCAAAAAACTGCTTCCCTTTAGCTAATCCCTACAATATATTTAAAATATATATATTACCCCTATTTTCTACAGTTACCCCATGTTTAAAAAAAAAATGCTTCATAATATGCTCCTCTGTACAAGAATAACTACTATAATACTGCCCCTATGATAGAATATAAATACTTAATACGCCCCCCTTTGTACAAGAAATTTTAATACTATTACTGCCCCCTATGTACAAGATTAAT
>JAODAL010031368.1:0-48550 GCA_025379985.1 Phyllomedusa bahiana
CACACTGGAAACACTCCACAAGACCTACCATTTTGGAAATGGTATGACCCAGTCATCTGAGCTATTGCAATTTGGTCCGTGCTAAAGTTTCTCAGATCCTTACCCTTCTTGCCTCCAATACTTCAAGAACTGACTGTTTGCTGACAGGTTCCATTACCATGAGATGTTACCTGTATATTGTTGTAATGTTATGGCTGATCATTGTATGGTTAGTAGTGTGAATTATGATGTCTTCTAATAGCTGTACTGCTAAGTGGCAACACACAAAAAAATACAAATAAATTGAAATTAGTGGTGATAAAATTGCTTTAAGACTCTACCTGGCAGTTGGCTGAAAATTGTAATCCCAAGCCGTGTTTCATTGGTCTTTCAGGCAATATAATTAGCCATATAACCTAAGAATATTTGACATTTACAACTGCAGAGAAAACCAATAGGTTATATCAACTCTTAACCCCCTAGGATTTCTCCAACAAAAATGCTAAGCAGTTACATTAGACATAAAACCCGGCAATATTATGTGTTTATGGCTAGAAAGAAAGGTAATATTCACTACAAGCGCACATTAAGAGATCAATGGTTTTTACAATAGATTTCTTTATTAAAACACAAAACAGATATTAGATATTTTGCTGCAAAATAAAAACAAGCTGGAAATCCAGATGGTTTTCTCAAAAAAAAAATCTCTCTATAATCAAGTACAATCCAAAGGTCCAGGTTTCTATAGAGCAAATCTGGTGACGGCCAACATCACACAAAGTCACCCCTTCCATTTCTTTGCAATCTAAAAAGTGCAGTGATCAGTATTGGTCCAAGGGGTTACAAATTAAAATTATTTCCAGTCAAGCAGGTGTGGATCTTCTGTGTTCAGCTGGATGATTGGCATGAGACCTCACTGAGGAGTGGAGAGTTAGGGGTCCCTGGTCTGCAACCTCATCCTATGCAAGGGGGCTTAGACTGCAGGAAACTCCCAGGTCACAACCCCCAGCAAGGTCATCCGTGGTGATGGCTGGCGTGCAGGCGTGGTGCAGGAGGATTAAGCAGAGATGTGCTTGAACTTGCAAGAAATGAGGAGTCTTGACTGGGCTTGCAAGCTTGCATATAGTGGCCACTGTATTATTATACCTCATATTTGATATTTTTCCAGTATTTGAATTTTTTGCTAAAAGTACTGGGAAGCAAAGGGTGTCTGTATTTTGTGCTGGTCAGCCTGCCCAATCGAATAGTAGTGGTGTGATAGGCTGTAAGCCAGCATGGTGCACCACATGTATCTGCATTAATGGCACCCTTTTGTATCACCTTATCTACATGCAATTATAATACCAGCAACCACCCTCCTCATATATTAAAGGCATGTCAGTGGTTGTCTTATCGGTAATTTTGCATTTGTACAATCTCCCCATGTATTATACTGTGGCTTTTCTGCATACTGTGTGAACAGGCATCAATTTAATGTGCAGTCTAAATTGTTCCCCTACTGGTGGGGTATGTGAGCTACTGCTCAGCAATCAACTGCACCTGTTTATCTTTCCCAAGTAGCATAGGGGCCAGTGTTGCCTCTTTACTGGGGTCAGTTTCAGTTCAGCACTTGAGCTGTGAGTATGGCCTTGTTTCTGTGTTTTTTGAGTAATTAATGTCCCATTTTTCTGTGTCTTTTCTGTACATTTTTAGAGATGTGCTTGGGACAAAAGCATAACAGGTGACAAGCCAGAGGTCAAGGCAGGGGAAGATCACTTGTAAATGGTAAAGGAAAGTTAAGGTTGATACCAGGAGAACACAAGAGGAATGAAATTCGAGGTAGGACTCCAAGAAGACAACAACTAATTGGCAATTAAGGCATAGGACTGGAGCACTTAACAGGGTTGTAGAGCATTGACTGTAGTAAAGCTGGATGGTTCACGCTGGCCCTTTAGCTCAGGAACAGGCACACGTGCCTTTGAGAAGACACTGCAACGTGGAGTTAGTGGATGGGGAGAGTTGGATTCTGCTGTCACAGTACATGCCGCGGTACCCATTGTGGACTGCAGACATGGATGTGTCCCTTCTTCATTCCTGTGTTTGTCCCAGTCCCTGTCATGTCCCTTGTTTGCTGAGTACTCTGCTGCTTTTGCCTTCTGTTCCTATGTGTGTCTGCACAAACTCCCTTGGGAGTGCGTGCGCTTGCTGGTCTGGAGTTAAAGGGACAGTGTCCAATGACCTACGACCTCCTGGCATATAAGGAACTTCCTGCCCCTGTTCCTGGTCAGTTCATGATTGTCCACCTGAGCTCCTGACCACTGTTTCCTGCTGTTACCTGTTTTTATGGCTGTCTGTTTCTGTGTGCATTTGATCCTGCTGTCTTGTCTGTCTGTCTATACCCAGATTCCTTGATTCTGCTGTTATCTGCCGCCCTGGTACCTGTTTATTTTGCTACCTGCCTGAGACCATCTTCCAGTCTTCTGTTAACCCCACTGTGTCCAGGTTGATGTTCCTGTACCTCTGTTCTGCTGTATTCTGCTATTGCACCTGCTTGAACTTCGTCACCTGCACTTCGACTTCCACTGTGAGTAGCCACATCAGGGACAGCAACCAGGGGGTTCAACTCAGCGAAGTCCATTCCAGCCCTGCGGCGGGGTCCATTGAAGACCAGGGGTCCGTTACACTCTGCTCCCTGGTGTGGTCTGCTATACCACCATCTACACTCACGGTGGCCCAGAGGATTTAGAATTACTCGGCGATCAACATGCCAGTATGTACTGACCCATCTTTCCGTGACAGCTAGAAGTGGTGAGAACATGGGAGCATCCAAGGCTGCAGGCAGCAGCAGTGACACAACCTTTGACAGTCATTTTAGACAGTCCCATGGATAGAAAGCCAAAGAAAATGCATAAAAGTATAATTTAACTTTTTCTTTTAAAATATTTTCTGTATTACTATTTTCTATCATAATAAAATTAAAACAGAAAAAAAATTTCTCTATGAGCCCTAAGAGATCAGTCATGTCTCCTTGATCTTCCTCACATTCCAATGTCTGGCTGTGAGACAACTATCTGCAGCAGGAGCCTCCCCCCTCTGTCCTGTTTGCAGAAGGATGCAAATATTGTAAAAAAAAAAAACAAAAACCCTCTAATGCAACTGTTTCCCAGCCAAAAATTAAACACATTAGCAAGACTTAAAAACAGTTCAGTGTGTGAGACGAACTTACGCCTGTCAGACATGTTGTAATATATTGTGTGGGGTTTTTTTCACCTTATTCTGGGAATGCTGCAATTTATTGGTTTTTGGTTTTATTGCTGGCCCCCATTTTTTCATAAAATGTGGCTTATCTAATTTTTTGCCCATTACAAGTAGCAATCAACCATATCACAAGTTGACTGCCGCTCATGTAAAGAAGCTTTTACAATGACCAATTATCAGGGAGTGAAAGGCTGCAAAAACAATGGTTTACGTGGTTGTTTATTTCTATCACTTTCGGCAGCTTCTATATACACAGTGAGATGAGCTGATATCAAACAATGACTTTCACTGTCCTAATAGAAGATGTGTTCAGCCAACCAACACTCATTCGTTGTAAGGGAAAATAGAAAGAAAATAGAAAGACCAACCGTAGGATGAAGAAAGTGATGGACGTCATCAAAATGGTCCTTATAATGTTGAAGAACCATACAAGACATGAGAAGTGCTTGAACAAAGCTGGCCATATCGTTGCCAAGATCACTGAAGTGTCTCGCTTCATATTCAGGTCAACATCAAATTTAAAGCAAATCGAGGCACCTCAGTTTGGACTGGAAAAATCAATTTTTGGCAAAAATCATTAAAACATTGACCATGATCATTGTTCAAAAATTTTAGGTGGTTAATTTATCGGCCTGGTGATGCAACACTTTTGTATCATTTGGTGTCTGTCATCCCAACCAACATCACCTCCAGTTGCTTTTCCATAGGCCCGATGTTCTGGTAACTGGAAGCAGGGTTGGACTGGCTCACATAGGAATAAAGGAACCCCCCATTGGGCCCTTGGGCATGGTGGAGCCCTGGGCTGCTTTTCTGTGAAGGGTAGGGTAGGAAAAAACAGGAAGCTAGCCAGAGACTGAATGGAAGAGTCATGTCCAGTATGTACAGTCATGTACAGTAGCTGTAGGGTGGGCCATAAGAATTAACTCCACTGATAGGGTATGTTCACATGGTGCCTTTTAGTCCTTATTTCACGCTAAAATACTCCCTGAAATACGGCCCGTAACTATAGTAATCATAGCTCTCATAGAGAGCTATGAATTACCTCCGTCTTCCCCAACGTGTATTGAGCACCGGGTGAATGAAGTGACATATCACTTCTTCCCCAAGTTTAATGGATAATGGAAGTGAATGGAGCCAAATACCTGCAATCCCCCAGTGTTTTAGAAGTTGCTGGCCAGCGAGGACTTCTAAAACACAGGTACACGCTGCAAGACGCCGCATGTAAATAACTATAGGCCCCAAGAATCAGCTTCACATGTGGGCCCCGAGTATTAACTATACTGGCTTCCAAAGAATCAGTTCCATTGGTGGGCCCCAAGAATTAATTCCACTGATGGGCCAAAGGCACCTTAGTCTGACACTGACAGGAAGTGACGTAAGACGTTGTGACTGATGTCACTTTGGTCACTTCAAACTAGGCCCCATGTTATAACAACTGGACGTAATTTCAGACTTTGAATCCAATGTCACTTCTGGTTACTTCAGTTCAGTCTCAATGTTACTAGAGATGGGCGAATTGATTCTAACGAAGGGAAATTTCTTTAAAATTTTCGGGAAAACTTTGGTTCTAAACGAATCGAAGTTGGGGTACTTCGGGTGAAGGAAGTGTGCTTTTGATTGATAAATGGCTGAAGCACATGGCTTACATGGGGCAAAGAAACCTGGGGGGAAAAAGGGGCATAGCCTGCTGACGGGCAGAGATGAAGCCAATCAGAGACGGCGGATTCTGTGACTCCCCGACTATTAAGCCCGGGGCCGACGCTGGACTCACTTTCCCCACTGTACTGTCGGGGAAGGTGCTCCCGCGGCTGAAAAGCTCTACGAAAACGTTTTTTAAACCCAGAAATTTTTGGGGAGGTTCTCACTTGTCTCGAGCGTTTTCTCTTAACGTTCTTTTTCTGATTTTGGGGGTATTGGATCTGAAGTCCAGGGGGGCCCAGTGCAGCGCATATATATTTTAATGCTACTGCTCACACACTTGAAAAACCAAGGGGATCTAAGCCGTTCCTGTTTTTTCATTTAAAGAAACACCTTTTTTTACAATAAAAAATCCCATCTTTTTGGGGTTGCTCAATTCTTTTCCCAAATTTTACATCCGGGGGAAATTTAAGCTTTTGTTCGCGTTGTGGTGACTAAAAGAAACCGTTTTTCACCCCCAAAAAAATAAATTTTTCCTGCACCCCAAATTTCACAAGAAAAAGTTAATTAAAAAGTTTCTCTTTTTGTGTAGATAAAAAACACCCCTTTGTAACACGCTACAAAGCCGTATTTTAGGTTGCTAAATTTTTTGGCGAAATTTACATCCAGGGGTTTTAACGTTGTTTTTCTGCTGTGGTGCAAAATAAACCGTTTTTCAACCCAAAAAAATACATTTTTCCCTGAGCCTAATTCATAACAAAGGTTAATTACAATTTTTTCTTTTGTTGTTAGCGTAGAAAACACGCCATTGTAACACCACAAAGTCGTTTTTTGTGGTTGCTCAATTGTTTGGCCAAATTTTACATCCGGGGGGTTAAATTTAAGCGTTTTTTTTCTGCTGTGGTGACAAATAAACGTCCTTTCACCGCCAAAAATACATTTTTTCCGGGTACCTAATTCACAAGTGAAGGTTAATTACAATTTTTTCTCTTGTTGTGTAGCAAAAAAAAACCCCTTTAACACGTTAAAAGCTCTAGTTTTTTGGTTGCTAAATTTTTTTTGTGCAATTTACACCAGGGTTTTAATTAAGCGTTGTTCGCAGTTGTACTCAGACTTTTTTTTTCCATCGCCACAGAAAAAATTTCGTACATAATTCATTCCGAAGGGTTTTTAAGCCTGTTTGGCTTTTAATTTGTAAAAAACACAAGTTTTTAAATGGCACGCAAGTCAATTTTTCCTGCCCATTTGTGGGGTGCAATTTAAATTTCCCAAAGGGTTACCCAAGCTTTTTAGTGGGTTTTATTTGGGGGTCAAATACAGGGTGTGATTTACAATACAGATATCTCACAAACAGGTCTGTACCCCTTTTTAACAAAAAGTATGTCGACAGAGAATGGCAGGGTCTTCACCTGCTAGTGCAGAGGCACAAACATTCCAGGCCCAGGTCGCAGCACAGCAAGGGGGTGCGCAGCAGGGGTCACTCGGTAGGCCCAACTTCCGTCATCTAGGGCCTGTTTGTTCAGCAACCCAATGGGTTTTTGATTGGGTTTACTAGGGCATCCACTTCCTCCCGATACATCGACAACCCCAGCCAAGATCCGGGGGGGAACGAACACAACCCCAAATTGGGATGGCCCCGGGGGCGTGTCAGCGGGGCCCCACCTGTCCCAACCCACCTGTCCCCTCCGTTCCCTCCAAATTTTTTCTATGTGGGCTGAGCTCAGCGCCACTATAAGCGAGGAGAAAAATTGAGGGGCATCAGCAGCTACTTGGGGAGCGAAGAAATCGGGCCAAAACCCCTGCTTCTTGCAGAGCGGGAAAGTATAAATGATGAAGGCATGGGAGGTCATGTTGGAGGGGTCACCTCGCTACCAAGACCGGGGGAGAAACAGCATTTACGATAAACACAAAAAATGATGATGTTGCCGACCCCACTTGGGACCGGGAGGGAAGGCTTTTCATCGTCAGGGGAAAAAGGGGACAGCTTGCGATCAGAGCAGCGAGCCAGCAAGTGGGTTGTGGGCGAAATCAGCAGGATAGCAGAGTTGAGGTCGGGACCAAGCGGGGCCAAAAGGGTAAAAACACGCTTCACAGGTCCAAGAAAGTACGGGACAGGGGGTCAGCGAGGCAGCGCCGGGAGACACTCATGCGGAGGTTGGCGTAAAAACCGATACTCGGCGGTGGGCAGTTCTTTGCTAAGACACCGGAGGACTAAAATGGTATATGTAGAACTGTAGGCAGAAAAATGAAGCGTGGCCGGAGCTAATGTTGGCACCACGGCCCTGCTCAACACATGCAGTGTCACCATCCGGTGGCCAGGAAAACATGGCTCAAAGTGGTGGGGCCACCTGCCCCCGCACAAAAAGCACACACAGCCCCAGTGGCACGCATGCCAAATTTCAGCCTCCAAGGCTCCATCACCTCTGCAAAAGGGGGCTGTTTCTTTTTTACACATCTCCCGTCCAGATGCTCCTGCTCCTCGAACTCATGGGGGCCAGCATCGTTCAGCGAGGCATTGCAAAAAGACCAGTATGCGTCCAACCACCTAAGGTGCTCCCGTCCAAGATGTTGGTGCTGCAGTCCCTCCCTTTCCCAAAAGGTGGACACGCCTGTTCAGAGAAAATAATTGGGTTTACCGACCGGATGGGAGTTTTTCCCAAACCGTAATTTTTTTTTCAAAAAGGCGTACCAGCACTTCATAAAAATGTAGAACGAGGTGGCCGTCCTGGCTTCGTTGTTCCAAGGTGCCCGGAGCAGACCTGGAGCTGTAACTACGTCAGGGCCATATGTCCTTCGGCCACTGGGGAAGTGTTTCCCGCCCAGGCACACAAAACTTGGACAGGGGCGCATTCCCTCCACGTTGTCAACTGCGGCCCTGCCAATGTGCCTCCTCCCTCCACCCCACCACCACTCGCCTCCACAAGTATGCTCCATCAAACCATGTGTAGGGCACAGCGGTGTCACGCAAATTCTACACTGGCTTCCTCGCGAACGAAGTCACACAGGGAGGAACTGCCCGCGTCTGCTGCAAGAAATCGATGTGTGGCTTTCTTTCCCCGCCAACTGCAAATCGGAACCATGGTGACGGACAATGGGAGGAACATGGTGTCCGCGCTGCACCGAGGAGGGATGGCCCCTGCGCCCTGCATGGCGCACGTGTTCAATCTGGGTGTCAAAAGGTTCCAGAAGATTATGAAAATGGCCAGGAAACTGTACATGCACTTCATCCATTCCTACAAAGCCTTGAACACCCTTTTCGAGTTGCAGCGGCAGAATGGCCTCACCCAACACACTCTGATATTCTGAATGCGATGTTTCCACCCGTTGGAATTCCCCGCCTGCACATGTTGGACCGACTGTATGAACAGAGAAAGGCCATTTAAAGATTTTTTGATGATCCAGGGAGAGGAGTACTCCCCTGTGTAAATTTCATGTCAGCCAGTGCCAGCTCATCGTGACACCTGCCGTTTGTTGAGGCCATTTGAGGAGGCCACGTTATTTGTCAGTCGCCAGGACTACGGATGAATAACGCCATTCCACTGCTTCATGTCCTGGAACAGATGCTGAAAAATCTTCTGGCAGGGGACTGGAATGTAGCGACTACATCTCGCGGCCCACATGAGTCTGGTGGGGATGAAATGGAGGGGGAGGACATTGGAGCAAAGCATTGTCTGGTGAAATTTAAAGGGGATTTTCTACCCAGGTGAAAAGAGGGGAGACAAGCAGCTGGAGGAGGGAGAAAAGGAGATAAGAAACGAGGCAGAACCCGCAAGCACCGTGGCAGATACGTGGAGATGGAGGCGGGGGCCCCCCGGATCACTTGTGCAGATGGCCCGCAGCATGTTGATTGCCGCTAGTACAGCCGAATAGATCAATCCGGGAGGGATGACTTCTGGGTCTCCACCCCTATTGAACCCCCCGCTACGTCCAAAATGGGACCTTTTTTTCCCCGGTTGAGAGGGAGGACAAACTCAAATACTATAGGGAAATCCTCTGTAGTCAGTTGGCCGCTGCCTATGTGCGGCATCATCCCTCCTCTGACAGGTCTGACCGGGGGGTTCTTCAGCGCTCACGTACTATTGCCGTGGCTGCTGGATGAAGGTAGGGGGGTCGGAGCAGTACCAGCTCCATCAGCAGCAACCTAAGTCTGGAGTCACTGATGAGCAGCTTCCTTCACCCGCCTAGTGAGGAGGGCAGTCGCCAGCAGCAGCAGCAGGACCGGGAGCAGACCCTGAACCAACAGGTGGTGGCCTACTTGGACAGCACTCTGCCACCCCAGTTAGAAGATCCGCTGGACTACTGGGCATCCAAACTGGATGTGTGGCCGCAACTTGCCGAGTTTGCAGTGGAGAAGCTGTCCTGCCCGGCCAGTAGTGTGGCATCAGAGCGGGTGTTCAGTGCGGCGGGGGCCATCGTTACCCCAAGGAGAACCCGCTTGTACACGGGAAATGTGGAACGACTGACCTTTGTCAAGATGAATCAGGCGTGGATCGGCCAGGATTTCCACACACCAATGCCTTAGGCGTCAGACTACATCAGCCATGACGCCTCACCCAAACTGTGAGAAATGAGTCTGGGTTCAAACTACCTGCCTCAGCCACTATTCTGATGCCGCCACCCGCCTGATGCCACACATCTGCTGACAGTTTCTCCATCTGCCACCAACCATCTTTACCAGGGACTGGTATTGCCACCCACCTCCACTCTCTGTCATTGTGCCACTGTCTGACCTCATGCTGCTGCTGTGGCTGCTGCCGTGACCTCCACACTGTGTCATTGTGCCACTCTCTGACCTCATGCTGTTGCTCCTGCCGCCGTCACCTACACTCTCTGTCATTGTACCACTCTGTGGCCTACTCCAGTTTTTGCCACCTCCAGAATGTCATTGTG
This sequence comes from Phyllomedusa bahiana, assembly GCA_025379985.1. Classification (NCBI taxonomy): domain Eukaryota; kingdom Metazoa; phylum Chordata; class Amphibia; order Anura; family Hylidae; genus Phyllomedusa; species Phyllomedusa bahiana. The sequence goes on from JAODAL010031368.1 coordinate 9,745, forward strand.
CCACTGTCTGACCTCATGCTGCCGCTGTGCCTGCTGCCGTGACCTAGACACTGTGTCATTGTGCCACTCTGTGGCCTATTCCTGTTTTTGCCACCTCCAGAATGTGATTGTGCCACTGTCTGACCTCATGTGCTGCTGCCACCGTACCTCCACTCTCTGTCAGTGTCCACTCTGTGGCCTACTCCTGTTTTGCCACCTCCAGATGTGATTGGCCACGTCTGACCTCATGTGCTCTGCCGGACCTCCACTCTCTGTCATTGTCCCACTCTGTGGCCTACTCCTTTTTGCCACCTCCATAGTATTGTCACTGTCTGCCTATGCTCTGCTGCGTGACTCCACTCTCTGTCATTTGCACTCTTGGTCTACTCCATTTTGTCCACTCAGATGTCATTGTGCCACTCTCTGACCTCATGGCTGCTCGGACTCCACTCTGTCATTGTGCCACCTGTGTTTACTCCAGTTTTTGCCACCTCCAAATGTCATATGCCACTGTCTGACCTCATGCTGCTGTGGCTGCCGCCGTCACCTCCACACTCTGTCACTAATGATGCCACCTGAGCTCTCAGCTTGTTTTTTTCCAGCTTTCGCTGCCATGACTTTATCAGGCGACATTCCCCCTTCAGTTTTTTGTTCAGTTTTGCCCTCTTAAGTGCCAGGGAATTTTATAGTGAAGCGATTCTAAGAGCGAGCGGCAGTCATCTGCGTGTCATACTAAAACACAACATTGTATGAAGACCAAACCAAGCTCCCTCTGCTTATTTAAGCATGGCACAACGTTCTACAGCACCCTGCAGGCTCTGTGCAGCCTGGAAATAGCTGTTGTTTAACGTGATTCGTCCCGAAGTAATTCGGAACGAAGTTATTTTTTGTCGGGAAATTCGGCGATGTGAGCGAACCGAATTTCGAGAAATTTGCCCATCTCTAAATGTTACGCTAGGCAGAAATGTTTCACCCGACATCATTTTCAGTTACTATAACATTGTTGGATGGGACATCGGACACGAGAATAGGTCAAAATTGGAGCATCACATTGCCAGACCAGGGACTAAGCTGCTTACAACATCTTGAACAACAGTTGCAGTTATGATTACGGATAGAGATGGGGGTAGAGTTAGTGAAAAATTTCAGATATAGGACATCCCAAACCTAAATTGTCATTCACAAAGCAAACATGTGTGGAATTGAACAGGGGCCTATTGAAAACAATATTAAGGAATATTTAGAGCACTGGGTCATTGTGACGGTGAATGTACTATATGTTCAAATTGTGCTCTTGTACAAGGGCACAAGTGAGTTGGCGGCATGGGTGTAACTATAGCCATAGCAGACAAAGAAACTGCTATGGGGCCCAGAAGTTGAGGTCCAAGAACATTGATTCTTTTTGTAGGGAAGTAGTTGGTAGTTTTCCGCTCTCCAGCACTACTATTTGAATTCCTTGATACATGGCAGTATTATTTATACCTTTAATTTGTGCTACTTATGCTGCTCTTTTAGTTTACTGTCAGTAGGTGGTGGGGCCCTATTTCATTTTTCAATGGGGCCATATTAATTCTAGTTATGCCCTTGTTTTGGAGTCTGCCCTGAAAGCAGTTTCCTAAAGTCTATTTAGGTTGTATGTAATATACTTACATAATTAATTTTTTTGCATATTCACAGGTGGATTGTTAGAGACAGAAAGGGAGCCATACACTGGAGTTGCACAAGAGATTACTGATGTCTATAGTCAGGGGCGTAGCTAGAGACTCAGGGGCCCGGGTGCAAAACCTCAGCTTGGGGCCCCCCTACCGCTAGAGGTCCCTATAGGCAGGTATATAGATAGGTATAGGTCCCCACAGGCAGGTATATAGATATAGGTCCCCATAAGCAGGTATAAAGATAGGTATAGGTCCCCACAGGCAGGAATAGAGCTATAGGTCCCCATAGGGAGGTGTATAGAAAGGTATACGTCCCCACAGGCAGATATATAGATAGGTATAGGTCCCCATAGGCAGGTATATAGATAGGTACATGTCCCCACAGGCATATATATTAGTAGATATAACTCCCCACAAGTAGTTATATATATATAGGTACAGCTCCCCACAGGCAAGTTTATAAATAGGCACAGCTCCCCACAGGCAAGTATGTAGATAGGTACAGCTCCCCACAGGCCGGTAAAGAGATTGGTACAGCTCCCCACAGGCAGGTATATATATTGATAGGTACAGGCAGGTATATAGATAGGTGCGACCGCTGTGACCCCTGTAGCTACGCCACTGTCCAGCACTTGGCTCTAATATATGAAGATGTGACTGTAGTGTCACATAGTTGTAACATAGCCAAATGTATGCATCTAAATTGCATGGATATACCTTGATCCCCATCATTCTACTGAATCAGGCCAAAATAATTTAACATAGGGAATAAAAGGATGGACTCGGCCCACAAGAGTGTAAGTAGGAAAACCCCGGTGGTCTCTGGTATGGTGGCCTTTCAAGGTAAAATATAAAAACGCAGAAAGCAAGGCAAAGTGCAAATGTCTTGTGCAAGAGTAAGAGATGGACCAAAGAACAACTCCACTGTGGGCTCCCAAGAATCAGACACTGTGGACCCCAATAAAAATCCCGATGGCCCAAGAATTATTCTATGGTGGCCTATCACCATAGGTGGCCCAAGATTCAATCCCTGGTGGACCAAAGAATTAATTCCAGGTGGCCAACCAAGAATTATCCATTGTGGCCCCAAGGATCAACTCCATTGACGGCCTCCAAAAAACTCACTGGTGGCTCCAGGAGTTAACCCCTGAGGACCGATAATAATTCTACTGGTGGGCCCAAATCACCCCGTGGTCCCAATCACTTCTGGTTGAACCCAAGAATAAATTCCACTAGTGGCCACCAAGAATCTACTCCATTGGTGGGTCCCAAGGATCAACTCCATTGAGAGCCTCCAAAAAATCTCCACTGGTGGGCTCCAGGCATTCCAATACAACACTGGAAAAATATGTTTTATGGTTGTCAAGAAAAGCCTGCCGACCCACTCGAGGGTTGTTGGCCTGAATTGGGGCGTATCATGACATCGCACTCCCTTAGGGTGCATACCAGCCAGATACTGTTTTAATTTAACCGTCACATGGGCACAGGAAACCCAGGGAGGCTGAGAGGACACCTAATCACCCAACTCTAACGGCTGGGAAGATTTGTATTACTCCTGGTTAAACAATAGCTCTCAAGCCAAATAAGCTGCCACCAGCTCCTCGTTACCGACTTATAACAAAGCCAGGAACCAGCCTTGGGGTAGCAATATTTTAAAGACCGAGAATGAGGCGGGAGGTCGAGTATGGAGACAACAGACTAGCTCAGATTTAATTCACCTTGGAGGGCACACTAGACAGACAATATGTACAGAAAGATAATATTATACAGATAAGGATCAGAGGTGCAAAAATAAGTATGGTTACAAACAAAAGGCGGTAAGATGTGTCCAGTTACCTGAGGTTGACTTGGTTCTGGGCCCACATGGGGGGGCTAATGCGGCCTTGCTTCTGTGTGGATGCTTCTGGAATGGTACCCCCCTCCTGAATGCAACTGTGCAAGCCGGGCTCCAGCTTATATCCGTAATGGGACAGCCCACTTGGCAGCCCCCTACATGCCCCACACACTCCTGGAACGGTCTACAAACTCCTCCCTCTTAGGGTCATGCAGTTTCTTGCCTAAAACACAAAAGGTGCCATACTGCGGCAGGGCCTTAGCACAGAACTGAACCAGTGGCACCATCAGAACCAGATGTGCCTAGGCTACGACCTGGTACCACACATCTCCCTCCTATTTTGTTCCTAAGGCCAGCTTTGGATTTCTCAGTCCGCATGCATCCTAGAACCTTGGGAGTGGCAGCGCGACATGGGGAAAGTTTCATGTTTTAAAATATGAAACCCCCGCTCATAAACCTTTTTTAAAACACTTTTATTCGACCTCCCCTGGGGTGGCCCTTAAAACTTCCTATGGGGAAATGGGTAAGCTACGGAGCCTAGCAGACTGGCACAATTGTTCAGGTAAAACACAGGTGGTTTTTTTTTATCCACACAGCATCCACAAAAGAAAGTCTTATACAGTGGAAATCAAACAAAACAGCAGCTTACTTCAGCTTTAAACCTTGCATATAAGTCCTCCCCCCATGGTTGGCGTCTCACCCATTAGATGTTGGGTAGTGGATCCAATCGTCCTTGGAATAGCAGAGCCCACTGAACACCCCCCACACAGAGCTCTTTCCTCCACAGACTGACTCACACCTCAGTCTTGGAACCACAAACCCCCCTCTCAGTAGCTCCAGGCTCTTACAGGCCTGGTAAAACCCGGACCTGGAGTGTGGAATGACCGTCCCACCCATCTCTTCGGTCATTCCAGTAAAAGCCGGGCCCGATCAGCCGTTAAGGCAGCTGTTATATACTAACAAATAGGTTCAGCAACCTAGTGTTACTGACACCAAAAGACATTTTGGCTTTTACTTCACCGATGCCAGGGGGCAAACGGCGACACATACCTCCATCCACATGGCACCTTTTTGCCCCTCTTACATTAAATCCCCCACCTTGCCAATAGAAGGGGGGGGAAATTTTCCAAACAGCTACAGGTTTGCATTGAAAGGCAAATCCGCATTTGCCCTGTAGTTGCCCTTGTTCGATATAAACTGGGAAGTTAGCAGGGCTAAAAACCAACGGTCAAAATCGGGCATTACTACCCTTCCTTTCACTCATCCACTTTAAAGAAGGGCATGTCCGAAATGGGTTCCTTTAACTTAACTCCCTAACAAAAAAATATCTCCCGAGATTTTCCCGCCCCCCATTTAAAATTGTAAACCTTTTTCTAGACATTTTTCATTTTAAAAACATTCCCAGGGGCAGCTTCACTCCGGTAAAATGAAGGGTTTCATTTCAATTTTAAAATTACTGGCAAACAGCCCCTTTTAGACCCACCTCTGGAATGTGGAATTGACGAAAAATAACTTCCCCCAAAATAAAACCCGGGGGCCCAAACCCAAAACTGGATTCCAAAAAAAGGCCTGTTTACCCAGATAACCCCCGTTTAAATTAAAATTTACCCTTGGGCCTTTGTAAGGTCAGGAAGGGACGCCATCTCCCGAAAAAATGGGGATTAAACCCCTCCGGTAAAATACCAAAATTTTTCCCCAAAAAGGAAAAAATCCGCCCTTACCCGTTTTCCTCTTGTAAGGGGTTTCGGGGCCCTCCCTAATACCTTTTTTTATTAAACTTCTATTATTTCGCTCTCCCTTACCATATACCCCAGGGGTTTTTTTGGGTCTCCTCCAACCCCATGGGACCCTTACTTGGGTTTTTTAAAGCCGGCCTTTTTAGGGGAAATCAAAACACAAAATGTCTTCTAGGGAATTTTGGGTTTCCCAAAGTGCCGACAATGTTGACTGGGAAAATTTTCCAAAAGGGAGAATACCCTTTTTTATTGGGGGTGTTAAGCCCCTGGGTCCATGGCCTTTTTGAATGTTAAAGCTGGGGAACCAAGCCCTGTCCCGGCTTCGGACTACTGACGGACCCCTGAGAGTGGGAGAAAAAAGCGTGTTCGCTCTCCTAGCCGCTTTTGACAAAACTCATACCCCTTGGTAGGGGAAAGGTAGTGTAATGTAAATCGAGAGGCCCAAATTTCCCCTTTCATAGGTTTTCCCCCACCCCCTGGCATGGAAACACTCCTTTGGACCTCTTTCAGGCGATAAGAGGGAGAAAACAAAACCCGTATAGCTTGTGCACAATACAGTCATCCTCTGTGGTTTAGCCAAACATGTTTGCTCAACTACAGAGACTGACTATCAGCCTTGGGAACGTGCATGGGTGGTGGAGCGATGACATCACGGAGGAGGTACATGTTTTTTTAAACACAGAAACACAACGCCCCCTTTTCAAGGCTCAAGAGGGGAGTATAAGCCTGTTAAGTGAGGAACTCACTTCTTGGCAAAATCCCTTTAAGGATCTTGCGTTTTTTTTTTTCTTTTTGATACTTTCGTTTTTCCCTCCTCACCTTCCTGGAGTCATAACTTTTTTTATTTTTCCACCTACATAGACCTATGAGGGCTTTTATTTTGAGGGACAAGATGTACTTTCCAATGGTGTTATTCACTGTACTATAGAGTGTACTGGGAAACCGCAAAAAAATTCCAAGTGGGACAAATTGTGAAAAAAATTTACTTGCGCCATGTTTTGGGTGTTTTGCTTTTACATTGTTCAATCTTCGGTAAATATAATGTGTTATCTGTATTCTACAGGTTGATATGCATCCGCCAATACCAAACATGTAGTGTTTCCTTTATGAATTGGTACCGTAAAAAAATTCCAAACATTTTCTATTTTTGAAATTTGCCCCTCAGCGCCATTTTGTGCGACCAATAACTTTTTTGTACTAACACCTACCTACATCAGTGAGGGGCATTTTTTGCAGGCTGAAGTGTACTTTTTATTGCTAGCAGTTTGGAATGCATGTGACTTTTTTTTATCACTTTTATTCCAATTTTTATGGGATGTGAAATGTCCAAAAAACGGCAATTTTGGCGTTTGGAATTTGTTTTTGTTCTACGGTGTTATATTTTTATAGATCTAACTTTTTCGGATGTGGTACCAAGTATGTGTCACTTTTTTAATATTTTTTTTTTTTTATTTGTAAAATGATTTGAATTTTAATACTTTTTTTACACTTTAAAAACTTTTTTTTTTTTTTTTTTACTTTAACATTGAGTTCCCCTAGGGCGTTTCACCACTAGGGGGCTTGATCATTAATACAGCCTAAAGCATTGCATAGACAATGCATTAGGGTATACCAAGATGGCGGTTTCCCCACTTCCTGCCTGGGGCCGGAAGTGGGGAAATTCAAAACATGGCAGCGACGGAGGCCTTCACAAGGCTTCCCACTGCCATGTTAGCCGATTGGGACTCAGCGATCTCACTGCTGATGTCCCGATCGGAGTGAAGAACGATGCGCGGCACCGTTTTTCATTCATTTAGACTATTGACAGAAATCTGTGGTGACACCTTGGATTTCTACCAAGGATTGTAACTTACAGAGGCATTTTTGAGTTTGGAACTGGTTTAGCCACATTTGATGGAGCTAATCTGCGTACCTCCGTCCCCTGAGCAGGATCATATAGGGATCCGCTCAAAAGAATGAACATGTTCATTATTTTTTGTCCATATTTAAAATCCGTGGTGTGGAAAATCACTTTGTCATTCACTGTATAAACTAATATGCAGATTGTTGATTCACACAATTTTGTTGACAAGGAAATCAAAGTGAAGTACAAACCATAAGACAGATAGTTATATGACACAAAATAGTTAACAACTAGCATCTACCATATGTCTCCCTCATGTTGGCATCATTTTCTAAATGAAGTTAAAAAAAAAAATCCTCCATTGTTCTTTGTGATTCATTTTTACAATTTTCACCATGCAGTATAAAGGACATGATAAAATTTCAATTTTACATAGTTATTAAGTTTAACTACTTTTACACAAATGCAATACTGCCCCATATGTACAAGAAAATAACTACTATAATTGTCCTGCCCCCACTTCCCGTACCCCCGGGGTCTATGTGGAGCTCAACAGGCAGCCTTCCTACTTGTCAATAATTATGACCGTGTTTGAAGTCTGTAGCTTTATTTATAAAACTGAAGGACAAACAAAAATGTACATTAGAATATACATAGGCTGTTTGTAACAAATATAAAAACAGTGTGCAAAGTAAAAATACAGTAAACTTTACATGGTGGATAACATGTCCAGGTAAATCTGAATAACAGCACAGTGTAATCTTTCATAACTACATATAAGAAGTTCTTGTATTAGCAGTGCTTATGAAACTAGATACGGTTAGACATTTTCACAACCTGACTGCTTACCAACTATGCTGCAACAAGGGTAAGATAACATGGCTGATGACTCTTCTCTGTGCAGACATGAGGTGATAATGAGTTTCTTCTATCCATAATGCAGAAGAACTTCCTCTTAGGCAGGAAACAATAAATATTGGTGAAACCTTACAAACAAAGGCCACAAGGTGGTACCAAAGGCATTAATAATTTAACTAATACATATAAACCATATTGAGAGACAAATACAGACATTAATGACATGCCTATAAGGAGCACAATAATATTGTCCCTATGTACAAGAATATGACTACTCAAATTCTGCTTCTATGTACAAAAATATAACTACTATAATACTGTCTTCTATGTACAAAAATATAACTACTATAATACTGTCTTCTATGTACAAGAATATAACTACTATAATACTGTTCCTATGTACAAGAATATAACTACTATAATACTGCTCCCTATGCACAAGAATATAACTACTATATACTGCCCCCTATGTACAAGAATATAACTACTATAATACTGCTCCTATGTACAAGAATATAACTACTATTATACTGCTCCTATGTACAAGAATATAACTACTATTGTCTATCGGGCATTTTACTCTGGACGGGGCTATTCGGTTTTTGACGGACTAAGTAAACAAGTTAATTTTGTGGAAGGTGGTCAAATTAAATCTAAAAATTAATTTAAAAAATGTGACTCCAACAATTACCTACACTTCAAAAGCAACCATTAAAGAAATTGGACGAGGAATGTTCTCTTCAGACAATTCCGACGCATTAGGAAAAATTGTCTGAACGAGGCAGACTTTACAAAACAAGCAAAATACCTTGAGCAGAAATTTTTACAGAAGGACTTCCCAAACAAACTAGTTCTAAATGCAAAAAAGAAAGCTTCTCTTAAAAACCAAGAAGAATACCTAACACCGACAAAAATTTATAGAGGAAATCTTGAAAAAAAGAAATCTATACAAGAGAGTAAAAATAAATTCAGCTTTATAACCACCAACAACTCACAACATACAGAAATACAAAAGACCTTGAGGAAACATTGGGATACCCTTAAATTAGATTCAGTACTCTTTCCTTTTTTACCAAAGGAACCACCAATAATATGTAGGAGAGCAAAAACCATCAAAAACCTAATAGCCCCGTCCAGAGTAAAATGCCCGATAGACAATAATACTGCCCACTTATGTACAAGAATGTAACTACTATATTACTGTCCCCGTGTACAGAAATATATTTACTATTGTTCTATATGTGGAATTAATTTAATATTTTGTTTTGTAATGAGTATTCTCCTGAATGCGTCAAAAAACTTTCAAACAGAAACTAATATTGTAACCGAATCTGTGATTAGGGGAAATTTTCTGTTTTATAAGAAAATGTACTATATTGATACACTCTTTTAAAGAGAAAAGTGAAAACATTAATTGAACTATTTTCCGCTCCCAGCTGGAATTTTGTCATTGGTTATACAAGGCCTTTACCCATTGCAATAGTATTAACGAGAAGAGAAAATATTCTCCGGCTTTTATCTCTCTTGCTGTTTTCTCTATGAGTTTTCAATTCTTCTTATCATAATATTGAAGGAAGAAGCGCTCCCCCGCTCCCGTCTAATTATATGTTTCATTTTTATCAAAGTCATAAACACACAGATCGGAAGATGGAAAAAACAGCTTCTTTTACAGCTTGAGACACCTCAGAAAATGCTTCACGTCAAGTAAGAAGTATGAGACATTGTAAATAGACAAATAAGGAGCAGAATTCTTAATATAAGTCATTTAGAATATTAAATATCTTACTTTTTCTTCATATTTGGCGACATGTATGAATTCGAATGTGCCATTTTTTTTTTACTTGTCGCCGGCACCCCAGTTCTAAATTGATATAGAGGAGTGTAGAATATGAGAGTATGTATGAAAATGTTTGGGCCAGCATAGAGTTTAATGCACCAAACTTTGTATGGCAGTTCTGCATCAAACCTTGGTGCATTAAAATGTGTCGTCAGGCACACATTGCGCCAAGTTTGGTCATACGTATTGTTGATCGAACCATTCGAGAAAAGTTAAGCTTGAGTTGAACTTCATGATTTTTTAGAACTCGAGCCGAACTGAGCTTTTTACTGTTCATTCGAGTTCTAGTTTTACATCGCTTTCGACACACTATTTTAATAGTTTTCATGTCTCCATGACTCCAGAGAGTCGCATGCAGCTGAATCCTGAGTACCTGACAGCGTTCGGGTGCTGCTGTGGCCCGGCCGCTGTCAGCGATATTTGCAGCTGTGTACGACTCCCGTGAGCGCATACAGGTTACTCTCCACACCGGCGGGGATCGCTTCGGCTGTATGCGACTCCATTGCGGAGCAGAGACTGAGCACTCCCTGCTCCGCAATAAGACTCTGGAAGGGCATTGGCAGTGTGCTATGTCATCACGCTGCCTGCACTGCCAGATGACATCACGTCACCTGTGCCAGAAGACGGAACACGGGGAGAGCCTCGGAGCGGCGGGGAATGGTAAGTACTTGTGTATACATATATATATATTTTTTTTTAGACAAACTGGGGGACATATACCTGCCTCTACCTGACTATGCGGGGACATATACTTGCCTCTGCCTAACTATGGGGGCCATATACTTGACTATGGGGGACATATACCTGCCTATGCTGGACATATATCTGCCTATGGGGGACATTAAACTGCCTATATCTGCCTATGGGGGACATTAAACTCTCTATACCTGCCTATGGGTGACATTAAACTACCTATACCGGCCTATGGGGATATTAAATTGCCTGTGGGGGACATATACCTGCCTATACTTGCCTGTAGGGGATATATAACTGCCTATACTTGCCTATGGGGGACATTAAACTGCCTATACCTGCCTATGGGGGACATTAAACTCGCTGTACCTGCCTATGGGGGACATTAAACTACCTATACCTGCCTATGGGGATATTACATTGCCTATGGGGGACATATATCTGCCTATACTTGCCTGTGGGGGACATTAAACTGCCTATACCTGCCTATGGGGGACATTAAACTGCCTATACCTGCCTATGTAATTTTATTGGTATCCATTTTTATTTTTGAAATCTACCAGTAGCCGCTGCATTTCTCACCCTAGGCTTATACTCAAGTTAATAAGTTTTCCCAGTTTTTATGGCAAAAGTAGGTGCCTTAGCTTATATTCAGGTCGGCTTATACTAGAGTATATACGGTATACTGATTCCTCCAAGAAGTTATTGGTAATAAAAAAAATTATAATCATAACAAAATAATAATATATATATTTTTATTATTATTAAAGCATAACTAAAACTATATAAAGTTGTAACTTCTTCCTATGATTGGTTCTTAAAGTGTTTTTAAACATGTCTGTCATAGGATGTAAGATTGCTGTGAAGGACCACATAGGTCGAAAACGCATAAGTGTTACATCAACATGTTTTATTCCCTGTCTGCAAAGTTTGAAATAAAGTTATAATTTTTATGGACAGACTGGATCAACAAGGATTTTTTTGCCAGTACTGCCAGCCAGCTGGAGGAACCGTGCATGCAGCTGTTAAATTCGGAAGGCCAAAAATGTAATCCATATAAGGGTGACCCGAACATTTCTTTGTTTGTTTGCATGTAATTTATACCTAACAGTGAACTCCCACAAAAAAGAGAATTCCTCACAAAAATGGCACAAATGCATCCATTTTACATTCACCCCTCAAGAACTTCTTTTTGGGTTTACCTATAATATGGTCACCGTTATCATACATCCTGTCCAGCATAAAACCCTCATAATGTAGAGGAAAAATGTAAAAAAATTATGGCAGTTATAGGTATGGGTCCCTCCTCTAGGACCCACACCTATCTTCAGAACGAGCCCTGCCTTAAACTTCCATTCTGAATAAAGAAGTGACCACACAGGCGCCACCTTTGTCCATTTATTTCAGTAAGAGTTCCGAATACACCCAAATGTAACCATTCACCTATGCTTGGAACACTCATTGAAATGAATGGAGGGGGCCACGCTTGTGGCTAGTTATTTCTCTTTTCGGCAGGGGAGTTTTGGTTGGCCCATTCTGGAAATAGGTGCAGGTCACTATCTGATATTGATGGCACATCTTATCAAGATGTCATCAATGTTTAAAATGGCAAAATCCCTTTAATGGAAGATTGCTTTGCTGATAAGGGAAGATCCATAAGTACAGATGGCAAAACGTCGCTTGTGTCAGCGCTCCTCACTGTACCTGCACACATTCTTGTCCTTGTTCCAGTGTCAGTTCATTGTTGAGTCTGTCCATCTGAGCTCCTGACCAACTCCTGGCTTCTGCTATTCAGGACTTAACCCCCAAGATGACTGGTTCAGTTCCTGCAGTCCATCAGAGCTCCTGATCACCTGTCTGTCATTTCTTCTGTCCTTGTACCTGTCCAGTACCTGCTGTATTTCTGCCGTTGGACCTGTCCAGTTACCTGCTGTATTTCTGCCGTTGGACCTGTCCAGTTACCTGCTGTGTTCCTGCCGTTGCCCCTGTCCACTTTCCTGCTGTATTCCTGCCGTTGCACCTGTCCAGGTACCTGCTGTATTCCTGCCGTTGCAGGTGTCCAGTTACCTACTGTATTCCTGCCATTGCACATGTCCAGTTACCTGCTGTGTTCTTGCCGTTGCACCTGTCCAATTTCCTGCTGTATTCCTGCCGAGCATACATTTACCTGCTGTATTCCTGCCTTTGCACCTATCCAATTTCCTGCTGTATTTCTGCGGTTACACCTGTCCTGCACCTCGGCTGTCACCGTGGTAGCCACGTCAGGGGTAGCGACCTGGGGGTTCCCCGCAGCAAAGTCCATCCGGCCTTGCCCCAGGCTCCTTTGAAGACCGGGGGCCCCTTAGACTCTGCTACCTGGCGTGGTCTTCTATCGCTACCATCTTTCCCCATGGTGCTCTCAGTGGATCCACACCCGTTTACCAACGATCTACATATCAGTGCTTACTGTCATCGCCGGATCGTTATGGAATGAACTGACCTTGTTCACTTCCGTTACAGGCATAAATATAATTCATGGGGCCCCACCAATATGAAAATAAGAAAATTAAACAGCAGAATAAGTAGCAATAACTAAATGTATAAGTAATATTGCCATAAAGCAAACCCACATAAAAGCACTAGATAGCAGAAAGACACCACCATGTTGTTCCCTACAAATAGGTATAATACTCTTGCACCTTAAGCTTTGGACCCCAAAGTAGCTGCTATGGTTACCAGGGTCCCAGCAACTAGACCCCCCACTAATCAGGCATGTAAAGCATATACAGACAGTCCCCGACTTACACTTTTCCTACTTACATCTGTCGCCTAGTTACAAACAGAGACTTATGGGGCATGCTGGCACTTGTAGTTCCATGTTCCACAGCAGAGAGTAGCTGTGGAATGACAAATTTCAGCATGCCACAGCAGCACATGAGCTGAAAATGAGGTGAAATCTTCTTAATAGGAGCACAAATAGCAAAACAAATGTAAAAACCCTTCCTTGCTGTTACATGGCGCACTGCAGCCCACATGTCGGGCCGCGGGCACACACCAGTCCCCGCTCTGGGCTCTCTGCCGGGGACGAGTGGCTCCGTGGTCCACCTGGCAGGCTGCTCATAATACGGGCAGGAACTTACCTGACCGCGCTCCTGCTCTTCAATGCTCCTCTGCCCACCAGCGCATGCACTCCCGTGAGCCGGTTCTCTGAAACTTAAAGGGCCAGCACGCCGGTAATTGATTAATTGCCAGGCACTGACCCTATATATTCCAGTCACCTCCCTTTGTTCTCCGCCAGTTCTTTAGTGCATATAGCTTATTGAGAAAGCTTTCCTTGAAGCTTTGTCCATGTTTCCGTCTGCTTCCGTCTATGGACCACGAACCTTCGCCTCCTGTCCCCAACTACGAATTTGCCTTACGTCGTTGTACCTCGCTGCACCTCGGCTGCCTTCACAAGCAAGTCACGTCAGGGGAAGCGACCTTGTGGAATCCCACCGCAGCAAATCCATCCCACTTTGCGGCGGGCTCTGGTGAATACCGGCACCTACATAGACTCCGCTCCCTGGTATGGCTTATACCACCACTTGCGGTGGTACATTTGATCAACTACTGCTGTTACACCTGCATTATCCAAGACTATAAAAACCTTTTGTGCTGGAGTTACATTTAATAAATATACCTGTTCTGACTTACGTACAAATTCAACTTAAAGGGGATGTATCGCTTCCTTACTTCGGCTGATTCACACTTCTCTTAGCTTCCCAGCTCTGTGAATGCAGGGGCGTTTCTTCCCCCCCAGCTGGATGACATCATCCCCCCTTCACTGCTGGCCTGAGACTCCCAGCCCCCCTCCCTCTGAGTCCACATATCACTGTGTCTCTCTCTATGCAGTCTTATTTTATAAGAGCTGTATACATACCACAGGCTGCATTCAATCTAATCTGAGCACAGATCACTCACAGCTGGAGATGTATTACAGCTTTCTAAGAACGGCACAGATCTGCGTGTATGCAGGAGAGTTAGGCACAGGGTCAAAACTGTCATGTTTTCTCATTGTACAATCTGCTGCAGTCTGTTTCTGCTAGGTGTGGAAACAGAAAATGCTACGGCCCCTAACTCTGAGTCAGAGACACAGCTCCATGAATTGACCCAGGGGCTGTACAGAATGTAAATGAGCTCTCAGCTAGTGAATTGCAAGGAGGAGGGATCAGGAGGGATTAGACCCACACTGGATATCAGTGTAAATAAAAACACAAGATAAGGGACACTGTGAGAACAAGGCAGCTTTGCTAATGACATCCAATTGCAAAGTTGCTTGTTTTCACTGTCCCCTTATTCTGAAGACCATTTAATGAAACGATAACACCCCTTTAAGAGCAAACCTACAGTCCCTATCCCGTTTATAAACCCAATTTTGTTTGTACTACCTGTACTATAGAGAAACCATATTTGTAGGCATACCTCTTTAAATCCGTATTTTTAGATTTGATTGGAAGTGTCCTTCAAAAGAAATATTTTTAAACATAATGAATTTGGCTTATTCCTATAATTTCCTCTTTCCATTTCTTAAGGCCATACACACAATACATCCTACACAGGTCTTATATTCTACACACTCCATTCACCAACCACCAATTTTCCTTTTCTTCCACATCTGATCCTTAGCAATTTTCTTCTTGGACGATGTACAAAATTTGATTTTGCCTGCAGCAATGGAGCCTCGATTATTGTTATTAATGAATACTTATAACTAATGGAAGAATATTGAGAGTTTCTAAGAAATCTGCGCTTACAATGGCCGCCTTCTCTCTATATTTATGGATGACATTTGTGTTGAGCTAAGGCTTTTTTTTTAGATTTCCATATTCATCGAAGGGTTTTAAAGTGAAGGGCAGTCATAAGCCATTTTATTAAAGCTATAATAGTTGTATGGTGATTCCAGACCTAGGAGCATAAATCTATCTTTAGCTTAATTGTATGCAAATAACAAAAGCATAACAGCCGTGACCTATACTAAGATATGACTGGAATTAACTTTTGTTAGCTTTTTGTTATTTGACGGGGCGTAGTATGAGGGATCTCATAAATCCAAATTATTATGCTTAGAAAACTTGCTTGCGCTGGGTACATTAGATCAGAGGAAATGCTTCAGATATTTGCAGAGAGGTAATATAATCATAGGCAATTGAATGAGACACGAGAGTGTGTAAGGCTAATTGAGGGGAAGACCTCATTTAATCAGAAACAGAAGGAAGAAAGTAAAGGATCATAAATCCCATTTGTTAGGGACACTGTGTATTTCCGAGATGTGAAGCAGATCTGGACTAAATAACGGGTTTTACAGCAAAATGTAAACAGACATTAAGGATCCGTGAGATTTTCCAGCTTGGATTAAAGCTGAGGACTTGATGTTAGACTGAAACGTTCATGTGCATCATTACAAACCAGGTGTTTTCTGCAATAAAGGCTATTTATTAGCTTTGCTCCAGTACAGGAGAACTATGATAAGAGACTCCGGCTTAACTCCATTGTCTATTGGAGTCAACGGCAGTCTGAAATCCACCTGCTTTCTCATCAGAGCTTCTATCTTATCTGCTTTGCCCCTGCCCGTTTATGACACATCTATAATCAGTAAGTTCAACTGAGCTGCATTGTCTGTTGGAGTCCACGGTAGTCTGAAATCCACCTCTTTTCTCATCAGAGCTTCTATCTCAACTGATCTGCTGCTCCCTATTACAAGACAGCTTTAATTAGTAAATCCAAATGAGCTGCATTATCCGTTGGAGTCTGGAATAGTCTGAAATCCAACTGTTTTCCTTGCCCTGTTACCACACAGCTACAGGGCCATCATTAAGATTGGGCACACTAGGCAGTTGCCCTGGGGCCCCACAAGTTTTGGGGCCCCAAGTAGTTTATGTGTGTCACAGGAATACAAGAAACATTCCCTGGATCTCTTGGTTGGCTTTACTTATTTAACGGTTTGTGTGTTTTTAGGATGTGCAAACAGTTAAAAACCATGATAAAGAAGGGAGCCAAAGGCTCCTTGCCCTGCCAAGTAGTCTTGTACGCTGTGATGTCATGTTTTTGGGCAGGGCCCACTGTAGTGTTATGCCCGGGGGCCCATAATGCTGTTAAGATGGCTCTGCACAACTATAATCAGCAACTCCAGCTGAGCTGCGTTGTCTGTTAGAGTCCAGAGTAGTCTGAAATCCATCTCCTTTCTCATCAGAGCTTCTATCTTATCTGCTTTGCCCCTGCCCGTTTATGACACATCGAAAATCAGTAAGTTCAACTGAGCTGCATTGTCTGTTGGAATCTGGGATAATCTGAAATCCACCTCTTTTCTCATCAGAGCTTCTATCTCAACTGCTCTGCCGCTCCCTATTACAAGACAGCTTTAACCAGTAACTTCAACTGAGCTGCTTTGTCTCTTGGAGTCTGCGATAGTCTGAAATCCACCTCCTTTCTTCACTGTATTCCTTCCCCTGTTACCACACAGCTATAATCACTAACTCCAACTGAGCTGCATTGTCTGTTGGAGTTCACGGTAGTCTGAAATTCACCTTCTTTCTTATCGGAGCTTCTATCTGATCTGCTCTGCCCCTCCCATTTAATTAGTAACTCCAACTTTGGCTTCTGGAGCCCGAGGTAGTCTAAAATCCACCTTCTTACACCTCAAAGCTTCTATCTCATTTGATTTACCCTCCCCTATCACAAGGCAGCTACAATCAGTAACTCTGAGCTGCCTTGTCTTTTGGAGTTCGGGGTGGTCCTGCTTTCTCATCGGAGATTGTATCTCATCTGCTCTGCCCTCCCCAATTACGAAACAGCTATTATCAGTAACTCTTAACTGAGATTCCTTGGCTAACTCTTCACAGCATTGGACAAAAAATGATCTGAAAACCAAATTCTAAAAGCGTTCAGAAAATTGAGTTTTTTTCGTCCACTGCCTGTCAAAAGCTGGTGAAAAAATGTCCAGTTTTTGGCGCGTTTTGCATTTTTACAGTGTTTTTTAATCGTTTTCTATAGCTTTTTTTGCAAAGATGAACAGCAAAAGATTTGCTATGTATTTCTGCAAAAAACGTGGCAAAACACGTCCACCGCTTTATATAGACTCCAATAGTAAATTTTCTGCCCTGCTCAGTTTTTTCTTTTTTTTTTAAACCATAATTTTTATTGAGATTATAACAGTTTTACAAAAAGAAAGAAATTTCCCAACGCAGGGGAAAAAGAACAGAACAAAAATGAAAGCAATTGCCATGAAATACACTCAGATAAAAATTGACATTTTGTTTCTCAAGTAAAGATATAGAAGAATCTGTCTGCGGAGCGACTGTTCAGCAAACGAAAACTTTACCCAAGAGCAGAACTAAACAGTTCAGTAAAAGAATAGAATAATTATCAACAAAGTTAACCAATCACAAAGTACTTGGACTCAGTCCAAAATGTCCATTTATTTTTAATTCCAGCTACCAGGTGTGGAGGAATCGCCAAGCAAGTTTCACATTTAAAATGGAAATTGACTCTATTGATAACTTCTGCAGTGCTAAGAATCTCTGCCGATTTCCAGTGAGCTGCTGTGGTCAGTCTAGTGGCGAGCAAAAGATGGTAAAGGGCAGTTTGGAAAGACAAATGGTAATCATCTAAGGTCAAGTCGAGTATAGCCAGTTGTGGAGAGAATGAAATGTTAAATTGGAAAATTTCTTAGCCATTGACTCCACCTGAGACCACAACTTTTAACAACAGACATGACCACCACATATGCATAGGGGTTCCTACACTAACCGCAAGCTCTCCAGCAAAGATTGGAATAACCAGGGGAAAATATGGAAATACGATTTGGTGTAAGGTACCACCTAAGTGGATTTTTTCATGATTTCCAAGTGGTTTACACACCTTGAGAACTTGACAGAGGTCGCAGCTGCTAACATCCAATCCTCATTTGTATATTTTACATTTAGTTCCTTTTCCCATTTAAGAAAATAGCTAGGGGATGATTGAAATGTAACTGATAACAATTGGTTATAGGAAATGGATAATCCCTTCTCATATCTAGTAACAGTATTCAAAAAACGGCTTAGTATGGACTCCACTCCCAACCTCCCCAAGTGTTGCACATTATTCAAAACATGCCTAACTTGAAGATATTTGTAAAATGTAGTTTGGACAATATTGAAATTCTGAGTTAAGTCAGAAAAAGGTTTAAGTTGCTCATCAGAATAAAGAAGATCAATCGTATGAATCCCCTTAGATATCCCATCATAAAGGGAGACGAGAGGGATACATAACTGAAGAATTAAAATCGGACACAACTGTCTTGAAATAGGTATTAGATGATTCTTCACTACATATTTTTTCCAAGATAGAAATAAGTGTTGAAGAGAGGGTAGGTCACTATTAGGGATAGTAATCCCTAAAAGTAAGGCAATAAGGAGATCTCTAACCGTGTAGGGATAGCAGGTGGCGTTTTCAAGCTGGGACCAGTGATGTATGCTTGGATTATTCCACAGAAAGTAGCTGGCATCTAAAATAGATGCTGCATTATACAATGCAAGCTTGGGCACAGACATACCTCCCTTCTTGGACTGTAAATACAAATATTGTCTATTACATCTAGGCCTTTGCCCCCCAAATAAATTTTAGTAATAAGGATTGTAGTTTGTTTATAAGCGAGGAGGGAAACACAAAGGGCAGACATCCACATACATACAGATATTTAGGTAAAAGCATCATTTTAACAACATTAATCCTTGCGATCCAGGATAAGGGAAGAAGATTTAATCTATCAACTTCTGAGACTAAAGTGTCATATACAAAGTCCAAGTTACCGCTAATAGCATTTTGTAATGAATAAAATATTTTTATACCAAGATAGGAAATAAAAGTGTCAGAGCAAATAAACTGAAAGCGGGAAAGGTCTGCTAGACCTGAAGGTTGCACATGCAAAGGCATCAGGATAGATTTAGTTAAGTATAGTTTATAGTATGACACTTTACTATAAGCTTCTAAAATATGTAGTAAATGTGGAATTGAGGAAGCAGGGTCTCGACACATAATCAAAATGTCGTCCGCATACAGACTGATTTTATGTTCGACTCCTGCGGCATCAATACCTGGTAAAAGTTAGAACTTCTGATACTTTCTGCCAGAGGCTCTATACAAAGAGTGAAGATAAGGGGAGAAAGAGGGCAACCTTGTCGGGTAACATTAGATATGGGAAAAGGCCTGGAAAGAAAACCTGAAAACAATACTGCTGCGGAAGGGGAGGTATACAGAGCCGTAATTGCACTATAAATCGCACCAGAGAAGCCAAATTTTTTCAAAACCTCTTTAATATAATCCCAATTAATTCTGTCAAAGGCTTTCTCTGCATCTAAGGATATAAGGGCCGAAGGGGTTTTATTAGAATTAATGAAATGCAAGACATCTAATAATCTACGAACACCATCTCTGGTTTGCCGACTTTTCACAAACCCTACTTGATCCAATTTAATCAACGATGGGAGGATGTCGTTTAAACCGAGAGGCAATAAGTTTTAGAATAAAATTTTATATCACAATTCAACAAAGATATGAGTCTGTAGTTAGTGACTAAATCTGAAGGTTTACCCGGTTTTGGGATAGTGGTCACCGTTGCATGAAGCATTCAGAAGGAGGAGATCCTTTATCAATTATTGATTGGAAAATGGAAACCATATGGGTAAGAAGAATGGATTTAAATAATTTGTAGTACTCATTTGGAAGACCATCTGGTCCGGGTGCTTTGTTAAGTTTGGATGAGTTAATAGTTTTTTCTAATTCCATCATAGTAATTGGAGAATTCAGTGCTTCCAGGTCTTCTTCAGTCAAAGCTGGAAGAGCCAGCTTATTTAGAAAATTGTTAATTTGATCTGTGCTAATGGGAAGGAGATTAGGGTCGGTCCTTAAATTATAACGGGAATGGTAATAATCCGCAAAGGAATTGGAGATAAGTTGGGGGTCCCTAATTTTGCCCTTATCTGGAGTGGAAATATAAGGTATTTTAGAACGGGATTGAAGGATCTTAACGCTGCGCGCCAACAATTTAGTAGGTCTATCTCCTTGAATATAAAAATTCAATTTTAGTTTCGCCAATTGTGATTCATGTTCTTTTAAATAAAGGCTCCGTGAAAGATTTCTTTGGTTAATAAGTTCTTTTTTAACATCTAGGGTTGGGTTAGTTTTGAAACTTTTATCTAATTTCTTAATGTTGTCCAAGATCTTATTAACCTCTGATTCATAGCGCTTTTTTTTCTTTAGATGCTAACTTTATGCAGATACCTCTAATATATGCCTTGTGGGCACACCATAAAGATTCTATGGAAGGAGCAGAAGGGGAATTAATATTGAAATATTCCTGAAGGGCTCCCGATACTTCCGAAGTATTTGTGGCAGATTTTAACATAAACAGATTCAATCTCCAAGGAACATTTGGAGATGTTCTCATATGGTCTGATAAGGAGAGAGTTATAGGAGCGTGGTCGGACCAAGTGATAAGGCCTATTTCAGTTTGTCGCACATTCACAAGAGCTTTTCGATCTAAGAGAAAAAAGTCAATCCGCGAATGGGTATTTTTGGAGGCAGAATAAAATGTATAGTCTATCTCATTGGAGTGTTGGTATCTCCAAGGGTCATGTAGATTTTCTTCTTGTGTATAATTTAAAAGTTCGGGAGTATATCTTGCAGCACCCCTAGATCTGTCAAGCAACCTATCCATAACTAGATTAAAATCTCCACAAATGATTAAACCTCCTCTACAAATTGCCCTAGCCTTAGATATTGTGGACTTGACAAATGATAACTGCCCAGTATTCGGGGCGTAAAGGGAAAGGATTGTGTAAGGTATCGAATTTATTTCACACTGCAGGATGATATATCTATGTTTTGGGTCAATAATTGAATTAATAAAGGTGAATGCTACCGAGTCCTTAATAAAAAGGGCGATACCAGCTTTTTTAACCTGTGAGAGAGTAAAATAAGAGTATGGAAATTTTTTATTCTTTAGTCTCCCAGAATCCTGAGCAGTTAAATGGGTCTCTTGAACGCAAACTATATCTGCTTTAGATTTCAAAACATCTCTCCAGAAAAGTGAGCGTTTGTACGGCGAATTAAGGCCGTTAGCATTTAAAGAAAGAATTTTAAAACACATTATTAATCAAGAAAAGGACTCTCAACACTAGATATAATAATTTACGTCCCACAGAAGATGTTAAATACAGGACTACAAGTAAAAGAAATGTTTTCATGGCCAAAACAATAACAACAGTAAACCAAGTAACAGGCAAAGACATTGCAAACTAAATTATTTCCTCAGTGGAAATAAGTATTGGGGAAAGTTCAGTGCAGGCACTTACAGAATGTGAGCAAAGCCCACCTTCAAGAAGTAACTAAGGGAGCAACAATGAAAGAGAGCATACTCAAGAAAACAGTAGTAGGGCGCAATCACCAGATTGAAGGGTCAATCATCTGGTCTTGTTCTAGAATATTGGTGTTTCTCTGACCAGATGGGAGTGATCAGTTCCGGTCTATCCTTCTTCTTTCGTGGTGGAGAATTTGTTGGAGTGACAAGCAGGTTCCATGAATTTAATAAATCTTTTAGCATAGCAGGGGAGAAGCAGACATTTGTATAATTGTCCCTGGTGACAATAAGTTTCACTGGGAACCCCCAGTGATATGCAATATCATTCTCCCTGAGGATCTTGGTAAACGGTGCAAATTCTTTCCTCTTTAGCATTGTCCCTGCAGAGAGGTCGGGGTAGATTGAGATGTCCTTAAACCTCAGAACTTTTCCTGATGGCTTTAAGGAAATTTTCTTTAGTGCGAAAGAAGTGGATTTTTGCAATGACATCCCTAGGTAAAGAGGGGGAAATGTGTTTTGGTTTAGGTAGGCGATGAATGCGGTCTACTGTTAAGTCTAGAGATGAAGCTTCAGGGAGAACAATAGCCATTAGATCTATTAAGAATTGTGGGAGAGAGTCTGTTGGTACTGACTCCGGAATACCTCTTAGCCTTATATTGTTTCTTCTGGAGCGATCTTCAAGATCTAGAACTTTGGAGGATAATTTTTGCACTTCCTCTTCAAGGGCGGCATTAGCATCGATCAGTAAATTGTGTGATTTAGCAAATTCCACCATCTTATTCTCAACGTGTTCTGTTCTAGAGACTAAGGCTTTGATGTCAGAGCGAAATTCACCCATCATCTGTTTAAAGTCCGATTGTAGCGACTCCCTGAATGAGGACAATAGACGTTGCAGGGACCATTCAGCAACATGAGCTTGTTCCATTGGATCCTGATGGTCGAGATCTACAGAATCCGGGCGTGATGAAGATGGAGATACTGGAGGGATTGGGATACGTTTATTCCGATTCTGGGAATTGGAAGATGGATTTTGAAAAAACTCAGTAAGTTTAGTAGGTTTGTGTCTTTGTGATCTTTTAGTAGTACCGCCCATGTCGCTGTATAGGAGTCTCCAACCTCTCCCCAAACTCCTTACTCCAGAAAGCACCTTATCAGTCCAGCAGGAGAAAGCACAGTAAGTTGGAGAAATCCCTTATGCAGTTAGCTGAAAAGTCTGACACCAACTTCAGAAATCCTAGAGCCTGTCAGTGAAGTTGTTTACAAAGACTGGCAGTAGAAGTGTAAATAATCAGCAGAGTACATGTGGTTTCCACGGCAATGGTGTGAGCAGGGAGACAGTTTTATAGCCAGTCCCTGCAGATTACAACCCCAGTCCTGGGATATGAGAAATAACTGCCAGCTGAGGAGTCAGTGACCAGATATAACACCCACAGCCCCGTTATCTCTTTCACCCAAATAATAAAAGTGGCTCTGGGGACTGAGGGAAGTCAGCCTGGGAGCTTTAGCAGGACCCTTGATGTGATTGGCCGGGATAGCCAAGCCCCCGCTAGCTCAACCAATCAGCTCTTTTCTGCATTTTTACTGTATTTTGAACTGTCCCGCCTTTGATTTTGATTGGTCAATATTTCTCCATAGATTATAAAGGGTCCCTGTCGCTCCTATTCTGATTGGCCAGGATTGCCAAGCCCACGCTAGCTCAACCAATCAGCTCTTTTCTGAATTTTTACTGTATTTTGAACTGTCCCGCCTTTGATTTTGATTGGTTCATACTTCTCCATAGGTTTTAATGGGTCACTGTTGCTCCTATTCTGATTGGCTGGTTTCTGCTGACCAATGAGAAGAGCTTACAGAATTTGAATTACTGTATTTCCCGGCAATTTCCAATATCCAAATTCCTGATGTTGCGCCGGTCTTAATTTTTTGAAAGTGATTTTATGTATGTATTTTTTTTGTAGGTTTGAGCACTTTTTCAGAGAATGTTTTACGCCTTTATAAAGGCGATTTTTTTATTCATACTCCGCACGGACATCTTTAATGATTTCTCGCTGTTTTCCAGCCTGTCTCGAATCGGAATACATGTTAGACGCAGTCCCGCATTGCGCCCCACACACTGGCGAGGCGCGGCGGACTTTACACCGCATGTATGAGCGCACCTCCTCGGACGGCGAATATGAGGCGCAGTCCCGCACTGCGCCCAAGTCCCCACATTGCGCCTCACACACTGGCGAGGCGCGGCGGACTTTACACCACATGTATGAGTGCACCTCGGCACCGACATACATGAGGTGCAAATTTCGCCGGAAAACTGGCGGAAACATGTGCTCCGACGTGGCGAGATGCATAAATCTAAAGCTCTATGAAACAACATGGTGAGACAACCCAATTAAACCCTCTTCCTTTTTCATTGAGCATCTACCTAATCTGCTCTGCCCTATTCTATTATAATACAGCTATAATCAGTAACTCCACCTAGTTGCATCGTCTGTTGGAGTCTGAAGTAATCAGAAACCTCCTGTTATATAATTATAATCTTTAACCCTGCAAGGAGTCTGGCAATATTTAATGTCCTTCTATGAATCTTTCATGCTTTGTGTTCCCTTGTTAACATATGTAGCTCTTACCGCCTGTTGGTTTCCAAGGCAAAATGTGTTGTGAGATAGCATTAGATACGATCGTTTGATTGCCATCCATTTTAAGTCCTTTGGTGGCTCTCCCCAAGGAGAGATATTCTCCCTTTCTAAGCCACTCTCGCACCTCACCCAACCAACCAGTATGTTCTACTCTACACTGACGAGGGGCAAAAACTCCGAAACAGCTGTCTGTAGATTATCTTAACTGGTTTGTCTTAAATCCTTTTTACACTGCAAGGTTCCTGTGAGATACATGTGAATTGATGATAACTGCATCCCATAGAGTGCTCTGTGGAGCTCCTCAACTCTTTTCCCAGAAGCCTCTGCTTTATGCAAAACAGTCAATGAGGTCTGTAAGGCGAGTAAATCCTCACACCGACCAATTTATTGGTGGCTCTCCCCAAGGAGAGATATTTCCGCCTTCTCACTAATCCCTTAGCATTCTCATTTATAATACATATTCTCCATTTCTCTTATGTCCCTCATTTCATGGTAATATCCGGTTGTCAATTTACTTATATATTTTTGGAAGAATTACAAAGCAACGAATAAATACAGTTTTATGGAAAGATTTTTGGGAATCACAGTATTTCTTAGGGAGTATTTTACCAAAAATAATATCATGACAGCTAAGAGTGTGTGCACTTGACTGATCTGGATGCTGATTCTGATGTGGATCTGACTGCAAACCGCCTCACATTGTTTCTAATAGGAAATTCACGCTGCAGAGCACACATAGCTGATTTACCTCGGCAAGGTTTTATTTTCAGCTCTGAAAATATTCAGTGCTGCAAAAATAAAGGAGCACTGATGAGAGAGGAACAGCTTAGAAGAACATGGAAGCAGCAATTTAGGTTGTAGCAGATCTTTGAATGCCAAGGAAGCATGAGGTAAAAATGTAGTACAGGCAGACCTCATGGCCTGTTTTACCCAACAGCTTCTGGTCTGGCCCAATACCCAATTTGTACTTAGGATTGTCCAGTGCATGTGGGAGTAAAGCCAAGCTCCATGTTGGTCTTAGTCTCATAATGGACTTTAAAGTGTGGAATTATTGCTCCTCTACTACATGGCTGTGGGGCTCAGACTGATGCAAATGTTTGTATGTGAAACCCTCTTCTCAGGTGAGTAACATAATTTGTCTGGAAGTAAAGTGGATGTGTTCTGAGGATTTCAGTTTTTTCTTCACCTCCTGCCTCTTCTACCTCACCCACCACCTTTGGCAGTTTAGGACTCCTGCCTTCATCTGAGTGTGAACCAGGGGAAATTATGTCACCAGTCATCCAAAGTGCAGACCCCTTCTTCACTGTTGCCAGTGCTAGAGGAGCATGAGAGGGGCAGTTGTTTGAGTTTTAGCCACCGTGATCAGAGCAGAAGATTCTATGGCTACTGCTGCTCCTACCCTCTCCTCTGCCTCCATTCAGTCTGGTCACCACAGGTGTAATGCACTGGCTTAGGGAAATCAACTACAGAGACTTCTCAGCTTGGCTCTTGTAGACTTTACTTTACCAAATTTAAGCACGTTACACTAGGTAGGTAGACCTTTCCACATCACAGTATTCTGCACATATTGCAATTGCTTCTCTGGCAATTTCTCACATGACAACCCAGCAGCCGTCTCCCACTAGACTCCAACTTCCAGGTCAACGATAATGCGTAACAAGCTATTTGTTCCCCTCAATACCGATAATGAGACAGTCGAGGCAGGTCTGCTTTTCACTCAGCTCTAAGGACCTCAGTGGCCTTCCTGTCCAGAAGCTCCAGCTCCAGGGCAGCAATCACACTTCAGAGGCTATTTTCTCTCCTTGATACCAGTACTGAGACAATCTAGGCAGGTCTTTATCACGTCAGAGGAGGTGCAGTGGGCCCTGAATGCCACCCAGCCCACTGTCCCTGCCTACTTGGCAAGCTTCCCTAGAAGGTAGACCCCAACTGGACGACAGCCCCTATGCTGCTAAGTGCAGGGCCATCAGGGAAAACACAGTGTCAATCAGTTTGGGTCGGTAACGGTGCCGGAACGTAGAAGCCAAGAAACGTAAGCCAAGTGGATGGTCAGAAACAAGTCGGGGTCCAAACCCGACCAGGAGCGCAGTACAAAATCGGAGGCAACAAGCGAGGTCAAGAAACGAGCCAAGGAATGCAGGGAAACACCAAGGGGAACACCTTTGACAGGCAAAGCCTGGAGGAACTAAAGAGGTTTAAAAGGTGTGTCTGTCCGAGCCCTCTGACTGGCCCGCGAGACACCCCCTCTGTTGGGAGAGGCTGCAGAGCTGTCACTCCTGGCTCAGGAGCAGCACCTCCCTCTGGGCGTGGTCCCAGGCCAGACCTATTAACTCCCGCCAGTCATTGCATTAAACGGACGGAAAGCTGCCCAGCTGAACGTATCCTGACAGTCTGCTTCTCACTTAGCTCTATGGACCTCGATGGCCTTCCTCTCCATAAACTCCAGCCCCAGGACAGTGATCCTACACAAGGGCTATATGCTTTCTTGAAACAGTGGTCATGCACAAGTGCTACTTGCTTTTTTGAATCCTTGGGACCACCTAAAGGGTCTCTCACTGTGCTAAATCTCTGTCTTCACTTTCTCTCTCACCCCGTCTACCTGGCTTTATTACTTCTCTATCTCCTTCTCCTCCTCAGTGAGTACTCCTGTCCAGATATACAGTCATATGAAAAAGTTTGGGCACCCCTATTAATCTTAATAATTTTTAGTTGTAAATATTTGGGTGTTTGCAACAGCCATTTCAATTTGATATATCTAATAACTGATGGACACAGTAATATTTCCGGATTGAAATGAGGTTTATTGTACTAACACAAAATGTGTAATATGCATTAAACCAAATTTTGACTGTGCAAAAAAATTTGGGTACCCTTATCATTTTAAATTGATTTGAATACTCCTAGCTACTTTTTATGACTTTCTGAAGCACAACATTGGTTTTGTAGCCTCAATGAGCTTTGAACTTCATAGCCAGGTGTATCCAATGATGAGAAAAGGTATTTAAGGTGGCCAATTGCAAGTTGTTCTCCTTTATTTGAATCTCCTTGAAGAGTGGCAACATGGGCTCCTCAAAACAACTCTCAAATGATCAGAAAACAAAGATTGTTCAACATAGTTGATCAGGGGAAGGATACAAAAAGTTGTCTCAGAGATTTAACCTGTCAGTTTCCACTGTGAGGAACATAGTAAGGAAATGGAAGACCACAGGGACAGTTCTTGTTAAGCCCAGAAGTGGCAGGCCAAGAAAAATATCAGAAAGGCAGAGAAGAAGAATGGTGAGAACAGTCAAGAAAAATCCACAGACCACCTCCAAAGAGCTGCAGCATCATCCTTGCTGCAGATGGTGTCACTTGTGCATCGGTCAACAATAACAGCACACTTTGCACAAGGAGAAGTTTGTATGGGAGAGTGATGCGAAAGAAGCCGTTTCTGAAAGCACGCCACAAACAGAGTCGCCTGAGGTATGCAAAAGCACATTTGGACAAGCCAGCTTCATTTTGGAAGAAGGTCCTGTGGACTGATGAAACAAGGATTGAGTTGTTTGGTCATACAAAAAGGCGTTATGCATGGCGTCCCAAAAACACAGCATTCCAAGAAAAACACTTGCTACCCACTGTAAAATTTGGTGGAGGTTCCATCATGCTTTGTGGCTGTGTGGCCAATGCCGGCACTGGGAATCTTGTTAAAGTTGAGGGTCGCATGGATTCAAATCTGTATCACAGATTCTTCAGAATAATGTACAAGAATCAGTGATGAATTTGAATTTTACGCCGGTGATGGATACTACAGCAAGACATTGATCCCAAACACAGTTCCAAATCTCCTCAGGCATTCATGCAGAGGAACAATTACAATGTTCTGGAATGGTCATCCCAGTCCCCAGACCTGAATATCATTGAACATCTGTGGGATACTTGGAAACGGGTTGTCCATGCTCGGCGACCATCAAACTTAACTGAACTTGAATTGTTTTGTAAAGAGGAAGGGTCAAAAATACCTTCATCCAGGATCCAGGAACTGCCTAATTCACAAGCGAAGGTTAATTACAATTTTTTCTCTTGTTGTGTAGCGTAGAAAACACGCAATTGTAAAACGCTACAAAGCTAGTAGTTTGTGGCTGCTCAAATCTTTTGCGCAAATTATATCCAGTGGTTAATTAAGCGTTGTTTAAATGCTGTGGTGACAAAAATAAACCGTCTTTTCACCGCCAAAAATTAATATTTTCCTGTAGCATAATTCACAAGCAAAGGTTAATTACAATTTTTTCTCTTGTTGTGTAGCGTAGAAAACACGCCATTGTAACACGGCACAAAGCTCATAGTTTGTGGTTGCTCAATTGTTTGGCGCAATTTACATCCAGGGGTTGATTAAGCGTTGTTCTGCAGTTGTTCTCAGTAAAAGAAACTTTGTTTTTCACCGGCACAGAAGAAATTCTGTAGCATAATTCATATCCGAAGGTTAATTAAGCCTGTTTGTGCTTTTATATTCAGTAAAATACACAGAGTTTTTAAACGGCACATACAAGTCAATTTTTCCTGCCCATTTGTGGAGTGCAATTTATATCCAAGGGTTACCAAGCTTGTTACTGGGTTCATTTGGAGTCAAATACAGGGTGTGTATTTATCATATACAGATATCTTCATCAAACAGTGTCTGTACATTTTAGAACAAACAGTATATCAGACAGAGAGGTGGCAGGCTCTTCAACTGCGAGTGACAGAGGCACAAACATTCCAGCCCAGTCGCAGCACAGCAAGGGGACGTCGCAGCAGGGGTCACTCGGTGAGACCACAACTGCCGCTGTCATGCTGACTAGCAACCCATGGGTTCTTGATTGGTTGACTAGGTCATCCACTTCCTCCCAGATGACATCTGACAACCCCGGCTGAGAGTCAGTGGGAACGTCAGACACAATCCTTAGTTGGCATGGCCCGGGCAGCGGCCCTCACCTGTCCTCAACCCGCCACTGTCCCATCCGGTTCCCTCAGCCAGAGATCTACTATGTGGTCTGGGCTCAGCGCCACTATATAGCGAGGATGAACAATTTGAGGAGGGCAGTCAGCAGCTACTTGGCACCGAAGAAATGAGGCCAATATCCCCTGCTTCTTGCAGTAGGCGGCAAAGTATAGATGTTGAGAGTGGCATGGGAGGTCATGTTGTGAGGGGTCAGCCTCTGCATACCAAGACCGGTGATGAGGACAGCAGGGGGACGATGAAACAAAAGATGATGATGTAGCCAACCGCACTTATGAGCCGGGTGTGGCAAGGGCTTCATCATCGTCAGGAAAGAGGGCATCAGCTTGCGCGCAGGCAGCGGCGCAGCAGCAAGTGGGTCGTGTGGCCGTGAGTCAGCAGGATAGCAGCGTGTAAAAGGTGGGGAACCAAGCGGAAAAAGGGGTAAAAAACTCCGTTTCCCGCATCCAAGAAAGTAGGGGCCCACGGGGGCTAGCGGGGCGCGGGGGCAGTAGTTCCCTTTTTTCAAAGCGTTCCCGGGTAAAATCCGTTTATTTCCGGCTGTGTGGCATTTCTTTGCTAAAACACCCGGAGGAACCGAAAAAAGGGTATAGGGAGAATCTGGGGGCCAAAAGTGAAGCGGGGCCCCAGGGGTTTAACATTGGCCCCAAAGGAACCCCCTGCGCAACCCCTGCCCGTCCCCCACCCTTGCCGGGAAATGGGGTGGCCACATTTTTCCCCGGCGAAACCCGAAAGCGCCCCCAAAGGGAAACGCTTCCCCCATTTCACCCAAATAAAAGGCTCCACCCCCTCTGGGGAAAGGGGAGCTGTTTCCCCTTTAAAACTTCACCCCCCCGGGGTCCAGATGCTCCCCCCCGCTTTTTTCCCTCAGGGGGGCCAGCAGCCCGTTCAGCGGGGGGCGATTCAAAGAGACAACATAGGCGTCCAACCCAAACCCCCTAAGTGCAGAAGCTGACCGTACTCCTTTCCAATTTGGGTTGGGGGGCTGCATCCCCCCCTTTTCCCAAAATTTGGTGGACCTGCATCGTTAAATAAACAAGGCCTTTCCGACCGGAGGGGAGATTCCAACCCGTAATTTTTTTTCCCAAAAAGGCAAAACCCAGCACTTCAAAAAATATTTGGAAAAAGAATTTGGGCCATCCTTGAGTTTATGGGTTTTTTTTCCAAAGGTGCATGGCAGCGGGGAACGCCCTTTTTAGGGGCCCAGGGGTTAATGGGGCTTCCTTCCCAGGAAACCCCCAAACCCAACTTGGACAGGAGACCCCCCCTTTCCCCCCACGAGTCAAACTGCGGCCCTGCGCCAATGTCCCCCCCCTCCTCCACCACCCCCAAACATCTCAGCCTCCACAAGTACTGTTTCCCATCATAAACCATAGTGGGGCACGGGCGGGCCCCATTTCCACCCCCGGGTTTCCCCTCGGCGAACAAAAGTCACACAGGGGAGGAACGCTCCCGTCTTTGCAGAAAAACGATATGGGGGTTTTCCCCTCCCGCCAACGCAAATCGGAACCTTTGGGTGACGGAAAAATTTGGAGGAAAAAGGGTCCGCCTGCCCCCGGGGAGGGAAAGGTCCTGCCCCCTTTCATGGCGAAAAGGTTTAAAATTTTGGTTGTAAAAAATTTCCTGAAGTCTTCCACCGATCTTCAAAAAAACGAAAAGGGCCAGAAAACTGGCATGAAACTTCATCCATTCCTTTACAAACCAGGAACACCCTCCCGATTGCAGGGGCAGACCCGGCCCCCCCCCCAACACACTCTGATAGCATTTTATCCACCCGCGGGAAATTTCCCCACCCCCGGCACTTTGTGGACCGACGTATGAACAGAAAAAAGGGCCAAAAACGATTTTTTGAGACCGGGCCGGACAGGGGGTCCCCCCCTGTACAACTTTGATGCACCAGGGCCCAACCCCTGCTTTACACCTGCCTTTTTGTTGATCCCATCCGAGGAGGCCACATTATTTGTCACCCGCCAGACTAGGGGATGAAAAAAGTCCTTCCCCAAACGCTTCTTTGTCCTGGAAAAATCTGAAAAATCGTCGGGGCCCGGGGACGGGAAGACTGGCGACAAACTTTCTCACAGCCAAAAGACCCGGGTGGGGACTAAAAAGGGAAAGGAAGGAGGACGGGGGGGACATTGGAGCAAAGAAATTGCCCCGGTAAATGAGGGGTTTTTCCTCCCCCAGGTGAAAGGGGAGGGGGAGCAGGAGCACCCTTGGAGGGGGAAAGATGGAGATAGGAAGACGGGGCAGATGACCCCCAAGCCCCGGGCAGAATACAGGGGAGATGGGGGGAGGGAGCCCCTTGGAGTCATTTGGTGCAATGGCCCGCAGCATCTATTTCCCCTGGCTAGTGACAGCCGAATACCCAACTCCGGCAGAGGGATGACTTCTGGCTTTTCCCCCCAAAAATTTGACCCTAAACTACCAGCCCCAAAATTTGGTCCCCCTTTTTTCCCATTATTGAGAGGGAGGACAAACTCAAATACAAAGGGGAAAAAACCCTCCGAAGTCTTGGGGCCGCTCCCTATATGGGCATCGCCCCTCCTCTGACAGGCCCTGCCCGGGGGGTTCTTCAGCGCCCACGTACAAAAAAGGCCGGCTGCTGGGGGAAGGTGGGGTGAAAGATCAGTCCCCACTCCACCCAAAAGCACAACCTAAGTCGGGTCACTGAGATAGCTTCCTTCACCCCCGGGTAAAGGAGGGCATTTCCGCCACACAGAAACAGACCTGGACCCGGGGACCCAAAAAACCAACAGGGGTGGCCTACTTGACAGCACTCTCCCACCCCCTTAGAAAACCGCTGGACTACGGGGCAGCCAAACTGGATGGTGGGGCCCAACTCCCGAGTTTGCATTTGGAAAGCTGTCCTCCCCTTTGCCAAAAGGGGGGCATCGGGAAGGCGGGTGCCCATTCGGCGGAGGCCATAAATTACCCCAAGGAAACCCGTTTGGGTCCAGGGGAAAAAAGTGGAACACTGCCCATTGTCAAGTTTATCAGGCGTGGACCCGGCCAGGATTTCCACACCCCAAAACCCTTTAAACCCTCAAACCAAAAGAGCCATGACCCTCACCCAAATTTGTAAGAAATGAGTCGGGGTTTTCAAACTACCTCCCCTCACCACTAATCGGGACCCCAGCCCCCCTTGCCTGATGCCACACTCTGCTGACAGTTTCTCCCCTCCCACCAACCATCTTACCAGGGACGGGTATTGCCCCCCCACTTCAACACTCTTTTTTTTGGGCCACTGTCTGCCCCTCATGCTGTTTGGCCGGGGCCGGGTCATCTCCACTCTCTGCTTTTTGCCACTCGTGGGGCCTACTCCCCTTGCCTACCCCACCGTGTCATTGGGGCCACTGTCTGAACCTCATGTGCTGCTTTTGGGCTGCGCCTTACCTACAACTTTTTCATTTTTCCCACTCTTTTGGCCTATTCCTTTTTTTGCCACCTTCCAAAATGTAAATTGTGCCACTGTCGGGACCTCAGGGGGGGCTGCGTGGCGTTTCCCCTTTTCCCTTTAACAAAACTGTTTTCTTTGTCCCCAACCGGGCCTTTTTCCTTTTTTTTTTGCCACCCCCCGAAAAGCCCAAATTTGTGCCACTGTCTGACCTAAATGCTGCTGCTGGGGCTGCTCCCGTGACCTCCCCCACTGTGCCCATTGTCCCACTCTGTGGCCTACTCCTGTTTTATTTCACCCCCCAAAATGTCATTGTCCCACGTCTACCTCATGCTGCTGCTGGGGGCTCGGGCCGTGACCCCCCACATTTGTGCCCTTTGGGGTCCCACCTGTGGCCTACCCCCTGTTTTTGCCACCTCCAAAATTGTCATGTCCCACTGTCGACCTCATGGCTGTTTGTGGCTGCGGCCGTGACCTCACACTATGTCTTTGCCCACTCTGGGGCCTACCCCCTTTTTTTTGCCACTTCAAAATGTCATTGTCCCACTGCCCTCCCCTAAAGCTGCTTTTGAGCCGTCAACTCCCACATTTTTCATTGTGCCACTTTTTTGGCCTTTTCCCTTTTTTTTTTCCCACCTCCAAAAATGTCATTGTGCCACTCCCTGACCTCAGCTGCTGTGGCGTCCGGGCCTTTCCCTCCACCTCTCACTGATGTGTCCACCTAAACCCCCTTCATTTTTTTTTTTTTTCCACTGTCGCTCCCAAATGACTTTACAGGCTACTTTCCCCCTTAAAGGTTTTTGTGGCCCTTTTGGCCCTCTTAAGTGTCGGGGAATTTTAGAGTAAGCGTTTCTAAAGCGGGGCGGAAATCATCTGCATGTCATACAAAACCCCCAAAACCATTGTTTGAAGCCCAAAACCAAGCTCCCTCCATATTTAACATGGCCCCACGTTCTACACACCCTGCACTCTGTGCAGCCTGGAAATAGCTGTTTTTAAAAGGGATTCTCCCGAAAATAATTGGAAAAAGTTTTTTTTGCCGAGAAATTCGGGGAAGTGAACGAACCGTTTTTTCGGGAAAATTCCCCCAATTTAGGTTA
The DNA here is from genome assembly GCA_025379985.1 of Phyllomedusa bahiana. Taxonomy (NCBI): domain Eukaryota; kingdom Metazoa; phylum Chordata; class Amphibia; order Anura; family Hylidae; genus Phyllomedusa; species Phyllomedusa bahiana. Next base: position 43,635 of record JAODAL010031368.1, read on the forward strand.
AGTTTTTCTGATGAAAAAAATTCCTTACATACAGTAAAAAAATCCCCCCTTTTCTGGATCTGCACAACAGTCCCCCTTAGTTGTCTTTTTTCCCCCCCAAAAAAAAACACTTTGTACTTCTAACCCAGATCTTTACAACCCACCCTTTTTTATTTGAAGACTTTTCCCCTCTGTTTCCCCAGCAGTTCCCCCTTTAAATGCCACTTTTTCCTCTTTCCCCCGAAAACCCGTACAGTAAATTTCAATCGAACACAAAATGGAATCACTTTCCCCCAACATCTCTATCTACATTGGAAAACCCCTTTTCCCCATACTTTCCCAAACCATCTACCCAAAGCTTCCCCTTCCAAACTAACCCCCTCACCCCGTACTTTTGTAGGTTTTCCTCTTTTTCCCCGGTTTTTTCCTGGTTCTTTTTGGGTCCTATGCGTTTTTGTAAGGGAAACCATAAACCCCCAAACTTTTTGGGATTGCAAAGAAGGACACAAACATGCCACGCCTCCCAAACCCCACCCAAGCCCAAAAGACACTATTTCCAGGAAGTGCCTCCAACCACACCCAAAAAATAACACCATACCAGGGCATCCTCCCAACCACAAACCCAACTTTTTAACAGCCCCAAAAGGACACTTTTTCATTTTAAAAAAACAAACGGGAAAAAAAATATTTTTGGGAACACATTGCAAACAAATGAGAAAAATTAAGTAATTTTTTATGTAATCTACACGAGGGAAACAAAACAGATAAATTTTTTAAAAACAAGATATCCCGTTTATTGACGCAAATCTAAATTCCCCAAATGAAAAATAGGACTTTTTTGGGCCCTGTTCACCCTTGGGATTTTGGGTCCGTTTTTTAGCACCAATCGGAAACCAACATGTATCCAAAAACCTTTTCTTTTTTTGGGTCAGCAGGATCGGGGCCCCATATTTTAAATTTTAGGGGTCCCGCTGTTCCTTTTTGGACCAAGAAACCAGTTCTTGTGACGGATCCCCAAAGAGCAAAGAGACTCGTGTGAACCCCCGAAACATGTTTTTAAAGTAAAAAGCAGTGTAAAAATTCCCCCGCTAAATTTTTAGATGCTGTTTGGGTCCGATCCCGATCCAAAAAAAAACATTTAAAAAAAAATATGTACAAAATGGACACAACACGCCCTGTTGAGCAAATAGGGGCCCAAAAGGGGGAAAGGGTTAAAAAAAAGGGGGCTGTCCCTAAAAAATTGGGGCATAGGGGTTTAAATTTTCCCTACAAAAACCCAAAAAACACAAAGGGAAAAAGTATTTTTTTTTCCCCTAATGATGCAACTATTATTTAAAGGAAGACAAATTTAGAAATCACCCGCAACATACCCCTTTTAAATACTATAAGGGGGTGAAATCCTTTTCCCGATTCCTTTTAATCATTGCCGATTGCCCATAGATTATAAAAGTCCCCGGGGGTTCACAAACTAACTCTCTTTTGACCAAATTTTGGACAGATGTAGTGCAAGATCACAGCTGCACACTAATTTTACAGAGTTTTAAAGTGGAGACCGGGGTGTCAAAGGGTTACAAGCTCTCCAATTAAAGGCCAAGGTTTGGGATAAAACTTTCCCCAAACTTCTTGATCATTGGGATTTAAAAGCTCTCAAAGAACACTGTGGGAAACAGAAATAGTAAAAGGGCAGTGGGCTTTTTGGGGTTTTAAAAACTGCAAAAAGCTTTTCTGGGGATTATTAGACCCAGGGCAGCCGTAGGGGAATTACGGGGTCCCGCCCCAGTTATTAGGGGGTTTAAAAAAGCAAAAAAAAAAAAAGGTTTTCATAAAAAAAGTTCCAAAGGTCTTTTTTCCCTTTCCTTAAATTAAAAAAAAAAATGAAGAAAAAAAAAACTTGGGAAAAAAATTGTTTAAAAAAAAAAAAATAAAAAACAACCTAATCGGGAACTAGTCCCCCCCCTCAAAAATCCTAAAAATTTCATCACCTATAAAAAAAACATCTTGGGGGAAAAAATGGAAAACAATTCCCAAAAAATTAAATTTTTGAATCAATTTTAAATGTAATGTAAAAAGGGGAAAAAAAAACAAAAAAATAGAAAACCAAATGTGAAAAGTCTTAAGGGGTTGTCCCCCACTGCACGGGTTTGCGGCCCAAACTTTTCAATGGACCGCAATGGGGAAAAACCCATGGGAGGCGGGCCCCCCTTTCAATTTTGGTTTTCCCCCCGGGGAATTTTTTCGACCACCAAAACGGGCCAAAAAACAAACATTTTTTTATTCTTCCCTTCGGTTTTTTTGGACGGAATATGAAAAATTCTATGTAAAGGGGGGGGGCTTTTCTCCAATAATCACCCGAAAAAAGCCCCCCACTTGCGGACGTGTGCACGGCCCGACAACCGAACAAAAAACAGTCGGTAAAAACCCACCGTTTTTTGCACCCGGGGCCCCCTGTAAAACCCGGGCCCCCCATTTTAATTCAAATGATCCCTGTGCTAAAGGGGGAAAAGGGCCCCCTCAGAAACCCCGGTTAAAAATTTTGTTTTTGGTTTTCAAAGCGGGTTTTAAAACCTTTTACCCAAATGCTTTCAGGCAGCTGTTGTAAAAATTTTACGTGCCCGCTAAAATAATTTAAAGAAATTTTAATTTTAAAATGTGTTTTTAAAATCTCTTAAAAATTTTGGGTTTCTAATGTGCTGCATTACACAGACCCTTTGTTGAATTTACAATAAAAAAACCGCGCCCGCGGAAAAATTAAAAAAATCTTTTACCAAAGTATAAAGGAAAATAAAAAAAATTTAATTACAAAGGTTTGGGACAAATTTGTTTTTAAAAAGGGAAAAAACTTAAAATTTTTTAGTAATATAATATCTAACATGTTTCTTAAATTTTTTTTCCGCTTAAACCCCCCCAAATTAGCTTCGGGGGAAATTTTTTAATTTTAAAAAGAAATGGCAATACTGCCCTCCAATTTTAAAGAATGTATCACATAATGAATTGTTTTTGTAGATTTCAATCCCTTGGAAAAAGAACTTTTAAAATTTTTGTACCCTGACATCCAAACAAAAAAGGGACTTAGTGAGTTCCCATAAACAGATCAACGGACCCGTGTATTCCCAAATTTTTCCCTAATCCAACTCCTAAAAAGGAAGGAAAATAGCCAAAACGGGAAGGGAACACAGGTGCATTTTTTAAAAAAACAGGGACCACAAAAAGTACAAATTTTTCGGGGTAAGTAACCAGGGACTCAAACAATAAGGGTAAAACTGGTTTTGATGATTTAGGCTGCTAAAAACTTGGAGATTGTACTTTTTTTTGCTTGTCCCAAACATAAGGGGGATCAAAATTTTAAAAGGGGGGTCCCAGGAATTTTTCTATGGAAATTTTTTTAAAAATTCTTTTAAAATAAATTTTAAAAATTTTATAATACAAAGGGGAAAAAATTATTAAACAATTTTTTAAAAAAATCTTCCTGAAAACTTTTGTCCCGAATTTTTACTGGAAAAATCCAATGTCTAACTTTGGAAAAAAATTTGGGTTTTCTATAAATTACCCAAAGGGCACTGCCTGTCTCCGATGTGGGCAAAAGTCCCGTAGTTTTTTTCCAAAAAAATTTTTATTTTCTTGAAAAAGTCAATAAAAACCACTTTACCTTTAAAATTTTCAGAAACACTATGTCAAAAATTGCCAAGGTTAACGTTCACTTTTAAAAAAAAAAAGAAAACACAAAAAAGGGGGTGTGAATTTTTTCCCACTGACCAAAAAAGATTCTTTTTTTAAGGGGGGTGATTGTTATAATTTCAAGATTTAATTAAAAGAGAGGGTTTTTAAATAACAAAAAACAAAGGTAAAAACCCAATAGAAATAAACCTTTTTTTTGCATAGATTAAAGGGGGCCCAGATTTTTAAAAAAAGTTTTGCAAAACCTTTAAAAAAGGAAAAGGGGTTTAAACCCCCATTATGGGAAAAATTTTCTTGTTCTTTTTGGGCATGTAAGTGCAAAATACACCTTTTGAGTTAATTTAAAATTTGGACACCCGCCTAAAAAAAAGCTGATTAAAAATGAAGATAAACATACTTACCCCGAACAAATCCTAACTTCATCCCCCGGCCTCCCAAATTTAACCCGGGTGGGACTTTTTAACAAAAAATCATTTACATGATAGGGGACAACCCCAAAGAAGGAACAGCGGTCACATGAATTTCCCAAAATTACAGCTAGAATGGGCGAATCGAATTTTAAAAGAAGTGGAAAATTTGTTTAGAATTCAGGAAAAATTCGGTTCGGAACGAAGTCGAACTTTGGGGGACTTTGGGGAACGGAGTTTGCTTTTTGGATTGATAAAATGGCTGCGACACATGGGGTTACATGGGGCCCAAAAAAACCTGGGGAAGAAGGGCATAGCCTGGGATGACATGGGGCAGAGATGAAGCCAAACAAGAAAACCGGGGGGATTTTGGACTTCCCCCGCACTATATAATCGGGGGCACGCCGGGAGCTTTACACTCCTCCACTGTTTCCATCCCGGGGAAAGGGGCTGCCGCAGCTTATAGCTCTTACTGAAGAAATGATTTTTAAAAGCGATTTTTTTGGGGTTTCCCCCAAACTTTTCCCCAGAATGGGTTTTCTCTTAAAAGTTCTTTTTTCTAAAATTTTTTTGGGGGATTTGGGTCTGAAATCCGTGTTTCGTCCACTGCAGCTGCATATACATTCAATATCCAAGGGGGGAACCAAGCCATTCCTTTGTATTTATTTTTAAAAAAAACAGCGGTTTTTTTTCAAAACAAATACCACTTACTTTTTTTGGGTGCTCAATTCTAAAATTTCCAATTTTTTCCAGGGGTTAATTAACGTTTTTTTGGGTGGGGTGCTGGGCCCCAAAAACCGCCTTTTTTCAACGCCAAAAAATTTTAAAAAAGTTTTTCCTGAGCCTTTAAAACAC
>JAODAL010031369.1:0-48549 GCA_025379985.1 Phyllomedusa bahiana
TGTGGGAGGGGGGGAGGGCTAGCCAAAGCCCTACAGATTATTAAAAGATATGAATATTACATTTTGAAAGAGAAGTTTTATGAATATAGTCTTGAGACAATACTATACAATGCAGTGGAACATGTATTTAATGGGGCCTGCAGCTCTATTGGAATGAATATGCATATTACATACATAGGAGAAGAGCTTTATGGGAAGATAATATGACAGTGGTCTATTGTACAGTGGAGTTTATATTCCCAATGAATATGCATATTAGATATTGAAGAGAAGGGGCTTATGGGAATTGACAAAGATGGCATTGTGCTGTATAATGTGATACCTAGTCTGCTTAGTTCATTCTAGGTGAGGCACGCAGTTGCAATAATATGAGAGAAGTGAGATGGAAGCCCATCACAGTCAGGGCTGAGGTGTTTGTTGGTGCAGTGCATTGGCACGGGCAGTACGGTAAGATGGGGCGCAAGCCTGTTATGGAGATGGCGAATTTGACTGAAGGTTGTTGGCTCATGAGAGCATGGTGGCAGCTTTAGCAGGACATGTTATGAGTGTGCGCGCGCGGAAGGGGGAGTGGGCTTTATGTGGATTCTCTGATGGCCAATTGGTGAGCACCTGAATGGGGTGTTTACCTAACATGATATAAAAGGAAGTGAGCTCAGACCACATGTGATCGGACCTCTAAGCCTTGATAAAGCCAGGTTAGCTGGCGAAACATGTCGGCGAGGTCAGGCATGACGTTTTAAATTGTGATCTCTCACCTCTGTCTACAAGTGTCACCTGCTGCAGACAGTGTCACAAGGGGGCCTTATTTTTTTCTGTGTCTATGAGATTAGGGACGACTGCCCAAGTAGTTGGCTTGGGATCCCTTACTGAAGCTAGTACTTTGCTATAGATATAAGGCTCTCCTGTTAATAGGTGGGGTTCCACCAGACTTGATGATAGAAAGGGGTTATTCCCTCTTTCAGAAGCAAAAAGGGTTAAATGATGAGGATAGAGATCAGGTTTTTAAATAGTGTGTATAGAGGTTAAGAGTTAGATATAATAAAAGTTACGTTTTAGTGTTTAATAGATAGAGAACTGATAGAGTTTAAGTTTGCCTATGGCAAAATAGTAAATATAGTGATCAAAAGTCACTCTTTGTTCTCTTGCGAGATTCCCAATTTTTTGGAGATTATGTAACCATAGTGATGTCACCCCCTGCTGAATGTTACAGTTGAAACCAGAAGTTTACATACACTCTATAAAAAGACACATCTCCATGTTTTTCTCACTACCCGACATGAAATTAGAATACTTTCTGCAAAATCAAAAGTTTACACTCCATAGGATTACTCTGCCTTTAAACAATTTGGGACAGCTATATGATGATGTCATGTCTTTGTAAACTGGTTTATTGGCAACATCTGAGTCAATTAGAGACATACCTGTAAATGTTTATAAGGCACACCAGAAGCATACTGCTTCTATTTGTAACATCATAGGAAAGTCTAAAGAAATCAGCCTATTTATCAGGAAGAAAATTATAGACTTGCACAAGTCTGGATCATCCTTGGGTGCAAATTCCAGATACCTGAAGGTGCTTTGTTCAAACAATTATACACAAGTACAAACAAGATGGGAATGTCCAGCCATCATACCGCTCAGGAAGGAGATTGATTCTGTGTCACAGAGATAAACGTGCTTTGGTCCAACATGTGCATATCAACCCAATAACAAAAGCAAAAGACAATGTGAAGATGTTGGCGGAAGCTGGTATGATTGTGTCATTATCCATAGTGAAATGAGTACTGTATCAACATGGGCTGAAAGGCCAATCTGCCAGGAAGAAGCCATTACTTCAAAAGAAACATATAAAAGCCAGATGAATGTTTGCAAATGCAAAGAGAAACAAAGACCAACATTTCTGGAGACATGTCCTGGGGTCTGACGAAACTAAAATTTTACTATTTGGCCATAGTGACCATCGTTACGTTTGGAGGAAAAAGGGAGAAGCTTGGAAGCCTAACAACACCATCCCAACTGTGAAACATGGAGGTGGTAGCATTATGTTGTGGGGTTGTTTTGCTGCAGGAGGCACTGGTGCACGTCACAAAATAGATAGCATCATAGGGAAAGAAGATTATGTGGCAATACTGAAGTAACACCTTAAGATAACAGCCAGAATGTTAAAGCTTGGGCGGAAATGGGTCTTCCAAATGGACAATGACCCGAAGCATACTGCCAAACTGGTTACAAAGTGGCTTAAGGGTAACCAAGTCAATGTTTTGGAGTGGCAATCACAAAGCCCTGATCTCAATCCTATTGAAAATGTATAGGCAAATCTGAAAAGGCAGGTGCGAGCAAGACGACCTACAAATATGGCTCAGTTACACCAGTTCTGTCAGGAGGAATGGGCCAAAATTCCTACCAACTATTGTGAGAAGCTTGTGGAAGGATATCCAAAACGATAGACATACGTCATACAGGTTAAGGGCAATGCTACCAAATACTAATGAAATGTATGTAAGCTTTTGACTTTGCAGAAAGTAATAAAAATGTCTTAAAAATTCTCTCTGCTCATTATTCTGACATTTTGCAAATATATATAATTTTGGAAATCCTAATTGACCTAAAACGGGTAAGGTTTATTCTGATTTCATGTCAGACAGTGAGAAAAACATGCATATGTGTATTTTTTAGGGATGAACGATATTATCGACAAATGTTGAAATCTGCATGGTTTTAAGGCTTATCGGAAATCTCCGATCATGCGATAGTTTAGGTGACAATCTTACAAATAATCTATTACTATCTTGCCATTTTCAGCGTTTCCTGTCATTTTGGTGGCCAGCCAATCAGCTCCGAGGATAGAGGGGGTGAGGAGGATGTACAACGTCACCACTTTGCGGTGTATGGATCTAATTGGCTGCAAAAATCACGTGACCTCGTTTTATCTATGCAACTGCATTTCCTGTTCAGCTCATTTTCTGTCTATGGCACTTCACAGCAGGACGTGTCTGCGTTTAAACCAATAGCTGTTCTAACAGCTCTGAGATAGTCTCTTCTAATACAAGAACCATACACCTAGCTATAGGTTAGAATAGAGTTAGATTAGAGAATTTAACTTCTTATTTAGTTAGAGAAAGTTTTAAAGATATCTACAGGTGTGAGTAGCCGCAGTGCTGCAGGGGGAGGGAGGGGGCGGCAGAAGGAGAGGTTTTTGAAAGTAAGGAGATATTGTGCAGCTCAGTGTGTGCTGTGACCTTGAATTGAAAAAGCATTGTTTTTTACCACTTTTTTGGCCTGCAGACCTCTGATAGGAGGTGAAAATGTCCCTGTTTTTTCAGTCTATTGCAATCACTGCGTGTCAGTGTTCCCAAAAACCGGCATAACTTAACTTAACCCTATAACTTTTAAATAGTTTTTTTGAAGTCCGTGCGTCTGTTTGCCGCAAAGAGCTCAGTTATACGCAAATTGTGTTATACATATTTTATAGTAAATTACGCCTGTTGCCAGTGGTGCGAAGGCCGCCATATTAATCCATATAACATTTAAATACTCTTATTGCAGTCCGTGCGTCTGTTTGGCGCAGAGAGCTCAGTTGTACGTACATTGTCTTATAAATATTTTATAGTAAATTATGCATGTTGTCAGTGGTGTGAAGGCCGCCATATTAATCCATATAACATTTAAATACTCTTATTGCAGTCTGTGCATCTGTTTGCCGCAGAGAGCTCAGTTGTACGCAAATTGTGTTATACATATTTTATAGTAAATTACCCCTGTTGTCAGTGGTGTGAAGGCCGCCATATTAATCCATATAACATTTAAATACTCTTATTGCAGTCTGTGCATCTGTTTGCCGCAGAGAGCTCAGTTGTACGCAAATTGTGGTATACATATTTCCTAGTCAATTACGCCTGTAGTCAGTTGTGCAAAGGCCGCCATATTAATCCATATAACATTTAAATACTCTTATTGTAGTCCGTGCGTCTCAGTTTGGCGCTAATCGTGCACTTGTACGCAAATTGTTTTACACATTATTTCATAGTAACTGCCGCCTGTTGTCAGTGGTGGCAAAACCGCCATATGTAATCCATATAACTTTTTAATACTTCTATTTCACTCAGTGCATCTCAGTTTGGCGCTAATCGTGCATTTGTATGTTAGTTTGTTGAAAACTATCAATTGCTGGTCCTATTGGGCAGTTGTAAATCTCAGGGACTGAAGGAAGAACACTGTTGATTTTGTGTTACGGTTCTCACACCAGAACGCATTTCACAGATATTTGATAGAAACAATTCTGTTTCCAATCCTAGTTGGCTGTTGGAAATTAGAGGGATTTAAGAATACCTGTGATTTGCCATCTTTCAATAAGAGACTGTGAAAAACTCTTCCATACCTTTTAAATTTTTATATTTCTGAACATGGAGCGAACTGCAGGTGGTAAGCGAGTAAAGAGGAGTGTAGGACATATAGGTAGAGGTACGAGAGAAGGTGCTCCTTCCAATGCTGACTACAACACGCAAGCCAGCGGACCTTCAGTTGCAGGACCGTCAGGCCTGTCATTGATGGGTCGGTGCCCTGTGAATCTCAGTAACGAACAGCGTCGCCAATCTGTTCATCAGTGGTTAATGCAACCTGCATCCAGCAATCTTACCTCCTCGTCCTCCCAGTCACGGCCACAAATGTCGTCATCATCATCGTCAGCATCCGTCCAACATGAAGCGAAGGCAGCTCAAATGTCAACTCATGTACCCACCACTGTGGATAATCCATTTTCTGAAGACCTCTTTGATGACAAAATGCGGTTGGGGTCAGAAGGCATTTCAAAGATCAAGATGCCAAAGAGGATGATTTTGTCTGCTCTGACGCCCAATCGCTGATGCCATCAGAGGAGGAAAGGAAGCCGGTCAATCGGCAAAAATCCCGGGCGGTCGGCAACGCCTTGCAGTGCCTGTTGCTTGTAGCCCACAGCTCCAGGATGTAGAATGTCAGGACGAGGAAGTCACCTGTGTTGATGATGATGATGATGACGACATTGCGGATCTAACGTGGTCTTTTCAGCAGAATTTGCTTGCGAGCGCTTCTTCACTGGACGAGGAGGAAGACGATGGGGTAGTGACCCTCAAAAAGGGAGAAGGCAGTCGCACAAGTCTGCTGAGATTATTCCACCAGCCATGATCAGCGGAAACACCGCTCCTCGCTTATCGCCATCAAAAAGGTCCAGGACCTCTCAAGCCTGGGCCTTTTTCAATCAAGCCTCTGTTTCTTCCAGTGATGTCATATGCCATAAAAGCATCAGTAGAGGGAAGAATCTTAGGTGTTTAACCACCACCAACCTTTTCTAGTCACATGCAGCGAATGTATGAGTTGAAATGGAGGGAACACTTGGCGAAAAATGGCCACACCGATCCCGGACTTCCAACCACTGTCACACCCTCTGTCTCTGCCTGCTCCTTCTCCGCCACTTCCAAGATGTCTCTCAGCGTCATGATCAAGGATTAGCCTCAGCTTCAGCCTCCACCATCGCCCGAGAACTACCACCACCGCCAGAGACCCATCCTACCCATTCTCCTTCCACCAGTTTGACCTGCACGCCATACAGCGGCCAGTCTAGCAGCCAGCCTTCTGTCTACCAGGTTTGGGAGCAGAAGAAAGACTGGAACCCAAACCATCACAAAGCCAAAAGCCTGAATGTCGGCATTGCCAGGCTTTTGGCCTAGGAAATGTTGCCTTTCCGTCTGGTGGACACAGATGGGTTCCGCAACGTCATGGCCCTTGCCTGCCCCCAATACCAGATGCCGAGCAGGCATTTTTTCCCCCGAACAAGCCGTCCCTGCCTTGGCCAGCCACGTGTCATCTAAAATCTCCAGCGCGTTGTCTGCATCTGTGTCCGGTAAAGTCCATTTGACCACCGACACATGGACTTGTAAGCACGGTTAAGGCCGCTATATCTCTGTGACAGCTCACTGGGTGAGCTGGGTGGATGTCTCTGGTGGTGACGGTGGCTCTCAGGCTCGGCGCACGCTCTTCAAAACCGCAGGGATGGTGCAGGGTTCTATACCCCAAGGTCCACTGATAGCATAATGTGCCTAGAGAAACCAGGCCGTGTTGAAATTAATCTGTCTTGGAGACCATCAACACACAGGTCAGGAGCGATGGACGGCTCTTCGCAACAAGACCGAGCGCTGGCTGGGTGACAAGAACCTTGTGCCAGGCAAGGTGGTGTGCGATAACGGTCGAAATCTCCTGGCCGCCCTTAAGATTGGTAGGCTGGAGCACATCCCTTGCCTGGCACACGTCATAAACCTCGTCGTCCAGAAATTTCTAAAGCGCTACCCGGGTCTGGACTGCCTGCTGAGGAAGGCTCGAGGTTTGAGCTCACACTTCCGCCGTTCGCACCCTGCCTCGTCCCAGCTAGCTGTGTTACAGCGTCAGCTCGGCCTCCCCGTCAACCGTCTCATTGTTGACGGGGCAACACACTGGAATTCCACCCTCCACATGCTCCAGCAATTGTGGCAGCAGCGCAATGCCATTACGCAGTATGAAGTGACACATGGCCTGACAAGCAGCGGTGCGGACCTCGGGGTGTTGCTCCACCGAGAGTGGAGGCAGGTGAAAGAGCTCTGCACCATCCTTGTGAGTTTTGAAGAAGCCACCAAAATGGTCAGTGCGGACAATGCTCTTGTCAGCATGAGCATTGTGGTGATCTTAGTTCTGGAACAAGTGTTGGATACTCTGAAACAGCAGGTCCCACCGGAGATGCAGGAGGAGACAGACACAGATGCGGACACAGAGCCTTTCTCTCCGTCGAATCCAGAAGACCCGACAGTTTCACAACTTTATCCGTCTTCATTAGGCGGTGGTTCGGGGTCCAGGGCTGGTGCAAAGCGACGCCCCAGCTCTCAGGGTGCATCATCTGTGGCAAGTCAGGGCTGTGTTGAAGCTGAGGTGGAGGATGAGGTAATCCTGGACACCGACATTACCGATGTCCCTGCCCTGGAAAGAGGTTTGCATGGATTTGAGGTGAAGGAGAAAGATGAGGAAGATCAGTTTGCTAGTGCCCCTCGACCCAGAGGCTTGGGAAATCAAGGCTCCATCTCTCACATGAGTGCTTGGATGCTCCATTTCCTCCAACATGATCCTCGCATTAAGGCCATCAAAATGAACAACAGTTACTGGGTGGCCACCCTCCTGGATCCCCGTTACCAGTGCTCCTCGAATCCACAAGGCCCGACAGTTTCTCAATTTTATCGGTCTTCATTAGGCAGTGGTTCGGGGTCCAGGGCTAGTGCAAGGCAGCACATCAGCTCTCACGGTGCATCATCTCAGGCAAGTCAGGGCTGTGTTGAAGCTTTGCCGGAGGAAGCGGAGGAGGAGGAGGAGGTATTCCTAGACACCGACGTTACCGACGTCCCTGCCTTGGAAAGAGGTTGGTGCGAATTTGAGGCGGAGGAGGAAGATGAGGAAGATCAGTTTGCTAGTGCCCCTCGAACCCAGAGGCTTGGGAAATCAAGGCTCCATCTCTCACATGAGTGCTTGGATGCTCCATTTCCTCCAACATGATCCTCGCATTAAGGCCATCAAAATGAACAACAGTTACTGGGTGGCCACCCTCCTGGATCCCCGGGACAAAACAAAACTCAGCACTTTCCTTCCACCCACCCAAATAGAGAGTAAAATGCAGGAATTGGAGACCGTGCTGATTGATCAACTGGAGACATCTGTTGCGTCCGCTTCATGTTCTTCAAATGTCATGGTGGAACAACGTCAGCAACGTGACAGCAGTAGAGTGCCAAGTAGCCGCAGCAGCAGCAGGCAAGGTGGCAGAAGCCTAATGGGTGACCTCTGGCAATCTTTATTTACCACCTCACCAACGCATGTAATGCAGGGCACACATACAACACACAGAGACCAGCTTAAGATCATGGTGCACGACTATCTGCGTCTCAGCACCGATGTTTTTGGATATGTTCTGGACCCAATCGACTTCTGGGTATCCAAAATGGATGAATGGCCCAAGCTCGCTGGCCACGCCATAGAGGTGTTGTCCTGCCCAGCAGCCAGCCTCATATCTGAGCGGACCTTCAGCACAGCTGGAGGAGTCATTACAGACAAACGCATCCGGCTTTCCACTGATAATGTGGATCGTTTGACTTTCATCAAGATGAATCAGGCGTGGATCTCTGATGTTGTGGCCCCAAATGCCGAGGTCACCGATTAGATGTCGGTCTACTTCACATTCCTCTTCAAAAAGAAATGGTTCTCTTGGAAAAATGTTTTTTAAATGATCATTTCTTACTGCATTTTTATTCTCTGTTCCCTTGCCACTTTGAAAATGGCATGGATTAGTGCTACATTTTTATGACACATTCTTTCGAGACACATTCATAAATGTGTCTAATCTTATGCAACACACCTTATAAGAATTGGCACATACATAAATGTCGAGTATGTCGGATGTGTGCCCATTTTTGGCATGAGACCTTTTAGAAATATGTCAGAAATGGCCCACGACAGTTGTTTTGCGCAAACCACGGCAGAAAACTGGCACAGCCCATTTCATTCATGTCCCCCAATATTCACTTGCTAAACATTTTATTGTAACATATAGTAAAGTTCATAAAGCTTATATACTGTGTAAGCTTCTTCATGCACAAGATAATCCTTTAAACTTTAACTCGCTGATTAGTATTAGGATTTAGGGCTTAAATTCTCCACAAGTTAAGTTTGTTAAAAAAAAAAAACAACAACTTTGCTTTGGCAATTCATATAAGTTGTAATTTTTACTATATCAGCAAAGGTTCTACAGGCAAAATTTCCTAATAGGTTTTGAGCTCACCTGTCAGCTACCAATGACAATATTTACATCTGGCAATACTATGAGGGTATATTGGTCTTGAATAAATTATACTGCTTTATTACTATACTTTGTACAGTGCTGTAAATAAGCAGCAGCCTAAAAAAATAATGCACATACCAGTTGTGCTCAAAAGTTTACATACCCCGCCAAAATTTTTGCTTTCTTGGCCTTTTTCAGAGAATATGAATGAGAACACAAAAACTTTTTTCCACTCATGGTTAGTGGTTGGATGAAGTCATTTATTGTCAAACTACTGTTTTCTCTTTTTAAGTCATAATGACAACCAAAAACATCCAAATGACCCTGATCAAAAGTTTACATACCCTGGTGATTTTGATCTGATAACATGCAGAAGTTGACATAAATAGGTTTGAATGTCTACTAAAGGTAACACCCTCACCTGTGACCTGTTTGCCTGAATCAGTGTGTGTGCATAAAAGCTGATCGAGTTTCTGGGATCCAGACAGACTCTTGCATCTTTCATCCAGCCTCTGACGTTTCTGGATTGTGAGTCAAGGGGAAAGCAAAAGAATTGTCAACTGATCTTCGGGAAAAGGTGGTTGAACTGTATAAAACAGGAAAGGGATATAAAAAGATATCCAAAGGATTGATAATGTCAGTCAGCAGTATTCAAACTGTGATTGACAAATAGAAAATCAGGGGCTCTGTAGAAACCAAACCATGGTCAGGTAGACCAACAAAAATTTTGGCCACAACTGCCAGGAAAATTGTTAGGGATGGAGAGAAAAACCCACAAATAACATCAGCTGAAATACAGGACTTTCTGAAAACTAGCGGTGTGGCTATTTCAAGATGCACAATAAGGAGGCATTTGAAGAAAAATGGGCTGCATGGTCGAGTCGCCAGAAGAGAGCCATTACTGCGTAAATGCCACAAAGTATCTCGCCTAAAATACGCAAAACAGCACAGAGACAAGCCTCAAAAATTCTGGAACAAGGTAATTTGGAGTGATGAGACATAAATCTGACTTTTTGGCCACCACTATAAACGTTAAATCTGGAGAGGTGTCAACAAGGGCTATGATGAAAGGAACACCATTCCTACTGTAAAGCACGGAGGTGGATCACTGATGTTTTGGGGATGAGTGAGCTACAAAGGCACAGGAAACTTGGTCAAAGTTGAAGAAGAGATGAATGAAGCATGTTATCAGCAAATACTGGAGGCAAATTTGCACTCATTAGCACGGAAGCTGCGCATGGGACATACTTGGACGTTCCAACATGACAACGATCCAAAATACAAGGCCAAGTCGACCAGTCATTGGCTACAGCAGAAAAAAGTGATGGTTCTGGAGTGTCCATCTCAGTCTCCTGACCTCAATATCATTGAGCCAGTCTGGGGAGATCTCAAGCGCACAGCTCATGCAAGACAGCCCAGGAATTTACAGGAACTGGAGACTTTTTGCCAAGAACAATGGCCAGCTTCACTATCTGAGAAAATAAAGACTCATCCACAGCTACCACAAAAGACTTCAAGCTGTCATTGATGTTAGAGGGGGCAAAACACGGTATTAAAAACTGTGGCATGTGAACTTTTGATCAGGGTCATTTGGATATTTTTGGATGTCATTACGATGTAAAAAGAGAAAACACAGTAGTTTGATAATAAATGGCTTCACCCAACCTCTGACCATGAGTGGAAATTTTTTTTTGCTATCATTCATATTCTCTAAAAAAAAGACCAAGAAAGCAAAAATTCTGCCGGGGCATGTAAACTTTTGATCACAACTGTAAATACACAATAAGGGTGAAAGGGTGAATGTATGAACGGGTCTGTGCCAGTTATCTGGTGTCAAAAAGCTGAAGTAGCCCTGTTCTGTAGATGTATGAACAGTCGCACTACAAACTTTGCCGCTATAAGCACTAGTGTGACACTTTTTAATGTACCAAAGGTAAGGGGTGTTCTAGGGACGTGTCGCACCACATTCATACAATTAGACACATTTGTGATTCTTTGACCCCAAACCTAGGCGCATTACAGTTAGAACAGCCAATCCAAGTCCAAAGGTGGTCTGCCTGAGCATGACTTGTCGTATTGGCACTACAATGGACCTGTATGTATGAACTGCAGAAGAACAGCTTCATACATTCTGGCGCATTCTACATTGCCTTAAAGCTATTTTGAAATGGCCTGTCATCGCCAACGTTCATACATGTCGCCCTAAATGTAGTCAAGAGTGTACACGGGTAAGGGTAGAGATTACAACATTCAGTCTTCTCTACATTTTTACTTTTAGCAGACTGCTTTTACAATGTTTGCACACACCACAAGTGAACCCACAGTGGGATGCAAAAGTCTTCCTATCCTTTGAACTGTTCCTCATTTTAAAACATTATGGCCACAAATTTAAATGTATTTTATTTATATTTTATGTGATAGAGAAACAGAAAAATGATACATGCGTTTCCAATTTTTTTTTATTAATAAACTGAAAAGTGTTTTGTGCATACGTATTCAGTCTCCATTAATCAATGCTTTGTAGGACCACCTTTACCTGCAATGACAGCTGCAGTCTATAGGGGTATGTCTCTTTGCCTGTACCAGCTTTGCACATCTAAAGGCTGGAATTTGTGTCCATTCTTCTTTTCAAAATAGCTGTAGCTCAGTCAGATTGGTTGGAGAATGTTTGTGAACAGCAATTCTACAGGTCTGCCACAGATTCTCAATGGGATTTAGGTCAGGACTGTGAATGGGCTATTGTAGCACATGAATATGCTTTGATGTAAACCCTTCCATTGTAGCTTTGGCTGTATGTTTAGGATTGTTGTCCTGCTGGAAGTTGAACCCTGATCTCAGTCAAGTCTTTTGCAGCCTCTAGCAGGTTTTCCTTCAGTATTGTCCTGTGTTTAGCTCCATCCATGTTTCCATCAACTCTGACTAGCTTCCTAAATAATTTACTGAGAAGCTTGAAGCAAATAGAGGTTGCCAAGGTGATAGGGTATGGCGATAGGTAATATAATAGCCTGTAACTGGGTTTTAGTCAGTTTAGTTCTACAGTTTAATGTTCAGTTTTAGTTTGAACCAAGCAAGTGGTGCAACTGTGGTTCCATGCGGGCTAAGGAACCAGAGAACAGTTTCTAGATTCCTTGCCACAGAGGTTAGAAAGAAAGGATAGGTCTAAAGAAGGAGGCAGACCTGCTAGACAGAGGTGACAGAGAAGCATGAATTAAACCAGTCCATAAAAATGCTTCATGGCAATTGATGTCTATTATGCCTTCAGTCTAGCTCAACACTATTGTATAGTTTGCAGAAGATAGTTCCAGATAGCAAGGGGCTAGAGAGAAAGCTCCTGCTGAGTATTGTGAAAGCCTGGACATTTGGACTTATATTAAAGTGCCACCCATCCTACAGGCTGACCAGAAATGTTGTCAAGTAATTGCTGGAATGCCTAGTTCTGTGTATCCCCCCTAGCTTGGAGCAAAAAAGATTTATTTATTGCATCCACTCAGGTTCCTGTCTTTCAATCTGCACCAACACCAAGGATACCCCACCACCAGGGGCGTTCCTAGGGGCGGGCGCGGCGGGCGATCGCCCGGGGCACCGGGGCTCTGCTCACCTGAGGGGGGCGCCTCCCGCCTCATGGTTAGCCTCTGACTCTGCACGACCGTTGTAAAACGGCCGTGCAGAGTCAAAGCCAGCAGCTGCACACACTCGCTGTGCAGCTGCTTCTACAAGGAGGAGGCAAGACGGATCGTTCCCCTCCTGCCTCCTCCCCTGTATGTATCAGCGCTCAGGGAGTGCTGATATATACACAGTATCGCAGAGGGCGCACGGCTTTCACCGCGCCCCTGCAACGCTGAGTCCCAGTGACGTCACGCCGCTTACACCGATCACCAGCTCCTGGACCTGGCAGCGCTGCAGGGATCCTGGAAAGGTAAGTAAGTTTTTATTATTTTATTATCCTTAGCTACAGGGAGCAACTATCATGGCTACAAGGGCAACTGGCTACATGGGCAACTGGCTACAAGGGCTACTAACTGGTTACAAAGGGGTATTACATGGCTGTAGGGGCAACTATCATGGCTGCAGGGGCAACTATCATGGATACAAGGGCAACTATAATGGATGAGGTGGCTCCTATATGGTTACAGGGGATATTACATGGCTGCAGGAGCAACTATCATGGCTGCAGGGGCAACTATCATGGCTACAGAGGCAACTATCATGGCTGCTGGAGCTACTATCTGGTTACAGGTGGGTATTACATGGCTACAGGGGCAACTATCATGGCTGCAGGGGTAACTGTTTGGCTACAGGGGCAACTATGATGGCTGCTGGGGCTACTTTCTGGTTACATGGGGGTATTACATGGCTACAGAGGCAACTATCTGGTGAAGCATTGTGTTGCATTGTGGCGCATTATTTTTTTTTTGGAGGGGGGCGAAATTTCTTCACCTCGCCATGAGTGCAATTTAGCCTATTATATGTACAGAGATTGTCCCGAGGGAAAACACTGGAGAAATACCCCCTACTGCTGTACTTGCAGATCCCCTCTTCACTATGTGGTTCTCCAATAGCATGTAAGGATTGGGATGGGGCAACTGTGATCTTAGCCAAATCTACTACTTCCATCCTTTCCTCTGACACCTCTGGGACACCACACATGCTTCATAATAGGGATGGTTGTTCAGGGTGATATACAGTGTTGGCTTTCCTTCACACGTAGGGTTTGCTATTTAAAAAGTTACATTTTGATCTTGTTTGACCAGAGCCCCTTCTTCCACATGCATGCTGTGTTGCTTACATAGCTTTTTGCAAAATAAAAATGGGACCTCTTATGATTCTTATGGCTTGCTTTCAAAAATGTCTTTCTTCATGCCACTCTTCCAAGGCCAGATTTATGGAGTACACGACTAATAGTTCTTCTGTGGACAGATTCTCCCACCTGAGCTGTGGTCTCTGCTGCTTCTTCAGAGTGACCTTGGGCCTCTTAGTTGCTTCTCTAATTAGTACCCTAATTATCTAGGCTGTCAGTTTAGGTGGATTGCCATGTCTTGGTAGGTTAGCAGTTGTGCCATACTCTTTCCATATATGGATAATGGGTTGAACATTTCTCTGTGAGATGTTTAGAGCTTGGACTATTTTTTTTTATTTAGGCCTGTGACACACTTTGCCATAACTTTATCCCTGAGCTGTCAGGTGTGGTCTTTGGTTTTCATTGTGCTGTTTGTCACTAATGTTCTCTAACAAACTTCTGAGGCCTTCACAAAACAGATGAAGTTATACCTATTTTACAAATTAGGTGACTTCTAAAGGCAATTAGTCACACTGGACTTTATTTAGGGGTACCAGAGTACAGGCAGATGAATACATATGGACACCACACTTTTCAGTTTTTTAATTTGTTAAAATTTGGAAAAGCACGTATAATTTTCTTTACACTACACAAATACTTGCTTCTTTGTGTTGCTCTATCACATAAAATATCAGTAAAATACATTTAAGGTTGCGGCTTTAATGTTTAAAAATGAGGAAACTTAAAGGGGTATGAATACTTTTGCAACCCAATGTATATATTTATACAGTTCCTATTGATTTCAAGTAAGCTACCTCAAGTAACTTAGGATTTGGGGTGAACTTTCACCCTTAAAATGATATATGACAACATAATTTTGCATTTATTTAAATCAATAAACCACAGTTCTAGTGATATTAAACAGTTTATCACCCTTTACAAATACATTTTTCAATATAGCTGTAATTGTGTATAGTTGGCATTTAGATGCTGAAACCAGCTGGCATTGTTTATGGAAAAGAAACTTATGTACCCTTTTTGAGAAATACTCCAGCTAATGTTACTGTAAGGCTGTATGCTGCGGTTCGAATCCCAGACTGCGGCCCCGCTTGCCACTCGCCACCTCTGGCCGCAGGCATGCCCACTCCTGGCACTTGCTCCGCTTATACTCATCCGGCCTCGTCCTGCTTCCTCCTCAATCGATGGATTGCTCTGTCTCCTCCTGCTTCTGGATGCACTTTCCCCACCGGCCACTAGTGGCGTGCAAGAGCCAGTCTCCTGGATTTTAAGGGCCAGCACACTGCAGGTAATTCTCTCTCCATCTATGGCGTTTGGGCAGGGATGCCTCTTCCTGCCGCCTGCGCCCGGTTGTTGGTGTCCGTTCCCCCAGTGATGTCCTGTTGTACGCTCCCTAGTGAATCCTGTTTACACTACTGTCTGCATGCCTGGTCCTGTTTACACCTGTCCTGTCTGACCTACTTCCACCACGTGCTGTTCCTGCCGAGTCTGTCCATCCTAGCTTCAGTTCCACGTTCCGGTCGGCTC
This sequence comes from Phyllomedusa bahiana, assembly GCA_025379985.1. Classification (NCBI taxonomy): domain Eukaryota; kingdom Metazoa; phylum Chordata; class Amphibia; order Anura; family Hylidae; genus Phyllomedusa; species Phyllomedusa bahiana. The sequence continues at coordinate 15,144 of JAODAL010031369.1, forward strand.
TGTGTTTATGCCTTCTGCTTCGGCTGTCACCACTAAGACCTGCCTCGGGGGTAGTGACCTGGGGGATTCCCTGCGGCAAAGGCGGGCTCCGACAAAGACAAGAGTCATCGTGATAGTAACATGGGTGTGTTACTGTATTGCCATTATTTATTTGTACAGCATTCTTTCTATGTACTTAATGATGTTATTATCTATTTACACAGTATAATGGCATTATTTATATATACTTTATGGTGCCATTATTTATTTGCTGTGTAATACAGCATTATTTCTAAATACTTAATGAAATCATTATTTTTTGTACAGTATGGCAGCATTATTTCTATGTACTTTACGAAGCAATTATGTATTGTAAAGTAAGGTAGCACTAGTTCTATGCACCTTATGATGTTACCATTTGTACTTTATCGTAGCATTATTTCTATGTACTTAATAAAGTTTTTATCTTTTGTACAGTTTGGCAGCATTATTACTGTGCACTTTATGGTGTCATTATTTATTTGTACAGTATGGAAGCATTATTTCTATGCACTTTATGAAGCCCCTTTTTTTTTTCGTTTGACAACAATTAATTTTATGCACTTTATTAATTTTAAATTTTTTATTTTTGCGTATAGCCACATTGTTTTTTATTTGGGGACATTTTTTATTCAATTTATGATGGGGGAAAATTGGTTTTTTTTTATCAGGTTTTTGGGTTTAATTGGGGGAATGAAAGGGATATGCAAAAACCACAAAAATTAAAAATGGAAAATGGAAAAATATACCGCATCTACCCCCTTTTGTTCAGCAACAAAATGAAATTCTGCCCCAATTTATTTTTTTTACTATCTAGAGTTAAAAAAGGTTTTTAAAAAATTTTGTATTAATTTTTTTCTTTTTTCCTTTTTTTGGGGGTGGCTAAAAGCCTTTAGTGGGGGATTTTAGTAAAATTTTTAAAAATTTCATTTTTTCATAGTTTGTAAGGGCTAAAAAAAGAAAAAGGGGCCATCTAGTTAGCCTGTTGTGCTAAAATTTTTGTAAGGAAAGGGAAAAACCCCCCAAAAGGGTAAAAAAAGCCAATTGGGCCCCCATTTTAGGGGAAAAATTTCCCTTTCCCGACCCCCAATCTGGGAATCAAAAAAATCCCCCGGTTTTAAAGACCCCTCTCCTGAATCCCAAATCACTTTAAAAAAAAACTTGTTTATTATTTTTGCCTTTCCAAAATTCATCCCCCCAAAACCCCTTTTTTAACTCGGTTTGGGAAATTTAACCCCTGACCATCCCCCCCTGGCAAGAAATTTCCCTATTTTCAGCTTTACAAATTTTAAAAAATCCCTTTCTTGTTTATGTAGAAACCCTTTTTTTCCCCAAGAGTAAAGGAGCCCCCCTTTTTCAGATTAAAAGCCCTGTTTTTTAAAAATTTAAAACTTGGGAGGTTTTCCAAAATTTTTACCTTTGATTATTTAAAAATAAATTTTTTAGCCCCCCCAAAGCCTTTTTTTTCCTTAACTTAAATAAATAACCCCAACTTGCCTTTTTTTCTGTGTAATGTTTCCCCCAGTCCTTTTAAAAAATTTTTTTTTCCCGCCTTTGTAATTTTTTCAAAACTTACAATGGTTTTTTCCCGTGCACTGGGGCCCCCAAAAAGGGACACAATTTCCATGTGTTTGGGCAAACCCGTGATTGTTTAATGGGAGAAAAAATGTTCTCCCCATGTTTTCATCTATTTCCCCTTTTTTGCACCCAAAGATTCCCAATTTTTTTTGGCTTTCTGCTGCCGGGGACGGGGGTTTTTTTAAATTTTAATTTTCTGACCACCCCGGGTTCCCAAGGGCCCCTTTTTAAGTCACTTTTACCCAGTGTTTTTTCCTTTAACATGTTTTCATTTTAATGGATTTTTCTTCCCCCAAAAGTGCTTTTCCTTGCTTTTTCAGTGTTTTTAAAAACCCCTTTGCCCTTTTTCCCCGCCCCCGGCCTCAAAATTAATTTTTCCCCGATCCCTTTGTAATAACATATTATCCCTTTTTTTGTTAGATTACTTTACAAAACTTAGTAACGCTGCAAAACGATTTTCTACTGTGTTTTCCCCGTGTAAGATCATTAATGAAAATGTTTTGGGTTGGGCCCCTTTTTGGAAATTGGGGGAAACCCCACTTTAACGCGATCCCTCTGGTTTTTATCCGTTTAATTTTCTACCCTTTGTTTTTTAAACAGTGAGCCGTTTTTACCCCCCTTGAACATTTTTTCCCCCCCAGTTCCCCAAACAAATTTCAAATTTTTTTTTACCAAAACCCTTTTTTGGGCACCCATCAAAAAACTTTAGAAAAATCTTTTATATGACATCCAAATGCCTCCCCCATCCATCTAGCACTGAAATTCCTCATAAAGCTGATTGGTTTTGTTTTGACAGGAACCCCCATCCCTTTATGAACCCATGCTGGAACGGCGTTTTTACAAATTTTTTTTCCGTTGGGGATACTCCAGGATAGCTTTTCTGGGAAAACCTTCAAAAATTTTTTCCTACAACAGAGGTTTAAACTTTTCTGGGCCCATTTTTGTTTCCTTTGGGTCCCCTTTTTTTTTCCCCCTTTTTTAATTTTGGCACCAAAATTTGCATGCGCCAAACCCTTTTTTTACCCTACCCCGTTATTTTTACGTCCCATGAAAATTTTTTTAATTGGGGCCTTTATGCATCACTTTTAAAAATTTTAGGAAAACGTGGGTGTAAAGCCATCTGGACCTGGGGGTTTGTCTATTTTAAAACTTCCCCAAAAAACGGAGCTGCCTTCTTCCTGGGTTTTGAAAAGAAATTTTAAGTTGGAGTTTTCCAAATCTCCCCCCCTGTTTCAAAAAGGAAGGGGCATCCTCCCCCGGGAAATTTCAGTGGAAAAAAAAAGTTGGGTTTTAAAACTTTTTTTCTTTTTTCCCTTTGCCCTTAATGTCCTCCCCTCAGTATTTTTTAAAAAGGGCCCCCAAAAAATTTTTCCCTTTTAAATTTTTTAATATTTTTATAAATTTAAAAAAAATTTTTTTTGGGGGTTTTTTTTTTTTTTCTATTTTTTCCCAAAATGTCTTTCCCTCTCCCGCTTTGCTTCCCCTTTATCTTTAAAATTTTTTCCCCTTTATTTTTTTCCCTTTTACTTCTTAGTGCCTCTTCACTGCCCTTTTTTTAGTAGGTGGAAAAGCTTTTCTTTTTGGGGTTTTTTTTGCCCCTTTTACATCCCTGTTGATCCACAAATTGGGGTTTTTTTCCGGGTTTTAATTTTTTTATTACCAAAAGGGATGTTTCCTACGTGGTTGCCCAAGGTGTTTTTTAAAAATTTTTCCCTTTTTTTTGTTAGGGCCATTTTTTTTTCACATTTTTCCCCGTCCCAAAACAGTTTAGGGGCCTCCCTAAGAGAATAAAAATTGAGCCTTCCTTTTAAAAAACTGTTTTTTTGTGGCTCCTTGGACAAAAAAACTCTATTGAAAGGAAAAAAACGGAAATTTTTTATTTTATGGTCCTATTTTTTCCCGGTTTCCCCTCAAACCTAAAAATTTGTTTTTTTGTCAGGTCTAAAATTTTTTTTTTAAAATTTTTGGTCTAGAAGGGGGTTTTCCCCAGGGCGGTTCCTTGCACCATTTGGCAAAGGGGTTTTTCATTTGTTATTTTACAAAAACCGGGTTTTTTATGAGAGGGACAAGCTTCGTTCCCCTTTTATGTCTGGATATTTAAAGTCCCCAAAAAATAATAAAATCATTCTGATTTTGCCCCCCTCATCTATTTGTGGAGTTAAACCTTTCCTTTGGGATGGGTTTTTTTGGGGGCCCTTTTTGCAGACCCCTATTAAATTTTTTTATTTTTTATTGTTACCCCCCCGATATTTAAAACCATAAATTTTTTCCAATGTTATTAAAAGCATTACCCCGTTTCCTATATCTTCCCGCAGTGTTTGGGTTTAGACCCGGATTTTTTCATAGAACAGACACCTCCCCCCCCCCGGTTTTTTACGATCCTTTAAATAGAAATTTTAAAAACCCCGCTTTAAACCCACCCCCGTCCCCTAAACTCTCGTCCAGCCATGTCTCAGTTTTCCCCCCTATGTCATATTTTTTTTTTCAGCTATTAATAAATTCCCAGTTATTTAAATTTTTTTGGGAGGGTCCTGGGATTGGGCAGCATGCAATTTTTAGATTTTCATTTTTATTCCTTTCTTTCCCCCTTTTTTTTATCTTTTGCTACACCCCCTCCCTCCATCCCCCCCCTGTTTTTTTCCTTTAAATTCCCCAGTCCTATCTTCACAAAAATTTTTCCTTTCCCATATTTTGTTTGTTTCCCTCCCCCCCAGTCCCAAAGGGGTTTTTAAATTTCTCCCCCTTCCTGGCCATTTTTTTCCCCCAATACAGATGCACCCTCCCCTTTTAGGTGGGAGGCCCCCCTCCCTAGCATAATTTTGTAGCCCCGGGGAAAAAAGTCAGCCCCAGTTCTCCAAAAACCCAAATTCCCCCCTTTTTCCCACACCAAAATTTTTTGGGCCACCTTTATTACTTTCCCCTTTAAACTCCCCTGCCTCTCTGGTGTGGGTCGTGGAACAGGTTAAAATTTCTGAAAATTTTTCCCCTTGGGGGGTCCTTGCCCTGAGTTTTTGGGCCTTTGTCCCCCCGAAATCGTTTTTAAGGACACTTCCCCCCCTACCTCTAACTTTGTCAATTTTGGGCCCCTTTTGGACCATGGGCAGTGGGGTTCTCACCAGCCCAACCCACAAACTGTCAACCCCAACCCCGGATATGTCGAACCCCCGGGCCCCGGGTAAACAACCCCACTGTTCGGGCCCCATTTCCCCGGGTTTTTGGAAAATTGCCCTGTCGGGGCCCCCCAATAAATTTAGTTCCCCCAATACTAGCCCTGTCTACCCGACCCTTTCCCCCCTTTTTCCCCTCTTACTTTAGATTGGGGAAAGGAATAATTTTAAAAAATTTGTTGGGCCCGTGCTGTTTTTTAACATAAAATTTCAGTTTTTCTTTACTATAAAATTTTCTGCCAAAAAGACCCCCTGTTATGGTTTTAAAAACCCCACCCTCAACCCCCCTTACGCCCTGCTCTATAAAATGTTTTCAAGGGAAAAATAGTATGTTATAAGGGATTTAAAAATCACTATAGCCTTCTTTAAGCTTCACTGTTGAAATAATATTTAAAAATTGCTAAATATCCAGCACACAGGACTTTGCGGTGCACACCAAAGGTTCATGCATAATCAATGTGACGGCAACATTGGTTAGAGCAAGCTAAAAATAGACCAGCTATATTGAGCTGCAGTAATTCCCATATCTCATCCCAACTCTGCTTTGCTATCTTAACACAAAACATACCATTATTTCATCAGGCAGGATCATTTTGAAATTATCTGCCAAGAATTATTTTAAATAGGAGGTTTGTAGAAACTGAAATAGGTAAGAGCTGATAGGAAAAGTATAATTTACCTATATAACATAAATCAAATTGATTTGTATGTACTGCTGCACTTCAGACTTGGGTTGATGTCAAATCCGACTCAAAACTAAACAATTTCATTTGGGTGTTTCAGTATTGAATTTTGGCAAAAATTGACCAAAAAAATCAACCCTGATCCTAACCCTAAATTGGATTTAGGATAGGGGTTAGTTTTGTTAATTCTGCTTTCCATAACATTGGGTAACCCAGGGAAACCAAAGTGATGTTGGATGTTTGCACACATGGAAGCAACACAAAGCTTGGGGTGATGCTGAAAGGTAAGCTGACCCCTAAAGCACCCTAAAAACTCTAACCTTAAGTTTGGTTAGCATTACGGGTAGCGTTAGAGAACATCATGATGGACTGACTGGCTACCCATGAAATTGTCCCGATGTGTGTGTTTAAAATAGGAAACTTGGATTGTAAACCCCATTGGGGACAGGGACTAATGTATGGCAATAATATTTGAACAGTGCTGCTGAATATGTTTGTACTATGGAATATAAAAAACTGGAAATAAATAAAGCACTGAGCTATTCTACCAATTCCCAATGTAACACTAATGCAAAATAATGAATATGATGAGTAATACAGAATAAAATAGTCCGAAATTAGGACTTATCTGCACAGGACTAAGACTGGTCATAAGGCAAGTCAAAATAAAAAGAAATCAACTGCAAAACTATGTGTTTAAGTTAGGCCCCATTCAAACTACAGTCAGTGGCTCTTGGAGCCTTTGTCAGTAGTTTAATCATATTTGATGCGAAGAATAGTGCAACATGGTGGAAGCATGCTACACTATTCTCTTCAATACAACAGATCCCCTTATAAGTCAATGATGTCTGTTAGGTGCAATTTGTAATGCCTTTCAATAGATACGGAACTGCCAGGGTATGAGCAGTGGTCCAAATGTGACAGAGGAGGGAGCCTCTGTCATTTGTCCTGCAGCCAAGAGGGGGGGGTTTAAGGGAGACCCATGTTGCATCACTCACTCCCCAGTAAAGTTGAGAGAGACTCCCACTACACTAACCTAATCGTTTGGTTCAGCTTCTCTGGCTTTACCAACCTGTTGCTATGTGGCCAGCTTCTCTCGCAGCATTCAGTGCCCACATCAAAGTGCTGTACTATGAGCATGGATATTTAGATATATAGATTGCAGTTTCTGCCTTGGGGCAAGAATCCTGCCATTAATTGGATGCATTTTCTATAACAGTCACTGTCCTGGGATAGACTATCTGAGAACAAGGAAAGCAGCAAACTACTGTGACAGCAACATGCTGTGATTTAAAGAGGTGATCCTGATCAGATATTTGTAGCAAATTCATATGAAATGCCATAAATGATATGTTCAAGTCCCACCTAGAGGACCAATACCTAACTTGAGAATGTTCCCCGAAAAATCTCCATGAGCAACAGAGAGGATGTAACACTTTACCAGTACTCTCTTAGAGAGTTCCAAGTATAGCCGAGCACAACACTATCGATATAACATAAATGTCTGACATGAGTACACCCCTTTAGTGGATGTCACACAGCAGGAAGAAGGCCACTAAAACAAAGATAGGCAGTTCTATTGCCTTTCACTTGAGCAGCACTATATCTTTAATAAAAAATGTTGGATTGGAGTGGGAAGAAGTGAAATCGGGCAATAAGCAGATAATTTCTGCATTTCTAATGTAGGGATAGGGTACTATATGAAGTCATATAGAAGAACAACTAATAAATAAGTCCTTCTTTTATACATTGATGGATATATTTAAAATTGTGTTTTTTCCATTGTCAGAACATAGATCGGAATTGGTGTTTAGGTCAAGCAGCGTCGAATCATCTGTTTCCTTAAATTGGTTCTTTGTTTTGAATTATCTAGGTCTGCACAACATGCGGTCTTGATATTTTATGTGATAGAGCAACACAAAGTAGCAAGTATTTGTGAAGTGCAAAGAATATGATGTGTGCTTTTCAAATTTCTTGCAAATTAAAAAACTGAAGAGTGTGGTGTGCATATGTATTCAGCCCCCTGTAGTCTGATACCTCTAAATAAGTCCAGTGTGACCAATTGCCTTTAGAAGTCACCTAATTAGTAAGCAGAATACATCTGTATGTGATTTATTCTCAGGATAGCTACAGCTGTTTTGTGGAAGCTTCAGAGGTTTTTTGCAGAACATTAGTAAACAAACTTCATCATGAAAACCAAGGAACATACCAGACAGCTCAGAGATAAAGTTGTAGCAAACTGTAATGCAGGGTTAGGATTTTTAAAAAAAGCCCAAGCACTGAAAATTTTGAGGAGTACTGTTCAATCCATCACCCGTAAATGAAAGGAGTATGGCACAAATGCTAACCTATCAAGACAAGGTCGTTCACCTAAAATAACAGCCCAGACAAGAAGAGCACTAATTAGAGAAGCAGCCAAGAGGTCACTCTGGAGGAGCTGCAGAGATCCACAGCTCAGGTGAAAGAATCTGTCCACAGGACAACTATTAGTCATGTACTCCACAAATCTTTTTGAAATCAAGCCATAAGAAATCCCGTTTTCAGTATGCAAAAAGCTACGTAGGGGATGCAGCAAGCATGTGGAAAAGGTGTTCTGATCAAATGAGACCAAAATTTAACTTTTTGGCTTAAATGCCAAAAGCTATAAGTGGAGGAAAGCCAACACTGCAAATCACCCTGAGCACACCATCTCCACCTTGGGGCATAGTGGTGGCAGTATAATGCTGTGGGTTTGCTTTGCTTCAGCAGGGACTAGGAAGTTGTTGAGAGTTGATGGGAAGATGGATTTACTGGGTTTACTGGGGTCATTACTGAAGGACACCATTCCTGGTGGGCACACTAGCCCTATATCGGTATGCTGTCAAAACCCGTTCTTGTACCCACTGAAGATCTTGGCCACTGCTGTTTGAAACGCGTCTGACTAATAATATATACATATTTTTGTTCCTAGGTTAGGTAATTTGTTCTTAAGGGTTTAAGTACGTGTTCACACAGCTTATTCAAGCCGTAATTGCGGGATGGATCCCGCCCGCAATACGGCTTGAATAAGGGGCGGGGGCACGGCAGGAATCTGCTCGCTGGCCCCATAGACAATGCATTATTTACGGCGCCGTAAATAGTGTGCATGTCACTTTCTCCCCCCGCGGCGGATTCGCCGAGCGGGAAGGAGCGACGGAATCCACAGTTCTCTATGAGAACTGTGGATTACCGTAATGACAGGGACGGATTGGAGCCGTACTGAAGAGCAAATCCGGTGCGCAGTACGGCACCAATCCGCGGCGAAATAAGCCGTGTGAACATGGCCTAACAGGTTGAGTTTTGCATGATGTTTGCTCTTTTCAGGGTGTTAGTCCTTCTAAGGGTAATAATTAGGGCTTCTTTTCTGGACAGTGAGAGAGTAGCCTTTGTCTATGTGTGACCTGGACAGCTAAGAATTGCATGACATTGAATCAGTTATCGGGTTACTGTGGATACTGTTGCCTGTCTTGACTGGTAAGTCCCTTTCTAGACTGGTATATGATGCCCATTGTCATAGTGTTTTAATGTATATCTAGTAAAAGTAAATTTTTATTGAAAAATCATTTTTTTGGGGGCATTTGAGTAGATATTTCATTCCTTGAACTTGTTTTCTTGTTTGGTCAACCAAGTAAGGAGTACAAAGACAAGTGTGTCTTACCATGGTAATAAAATCATGAAATCTTTATTCCATATCTATTTATTGGAGATAGATTGAGCTCTACAGTTCCGACACATTTTGAAGCATGCGGTTCTTATTTTTTGCAAACTAATGTATGTATTCTGTTATAGACATAAAAAAAGATTTAAATAAAAATCTGTTCCCAAATGCAAGCCCATAATTTATTATTAAAACTACAGCACTGTACATTCATCACATAATGAAGTCATTCATAATGAGGTACTTTGGAAAACCAGAAAGTTTATATAGAGGGTGGACACTGAAAATTATTTCCTCTGGTGTGTTAAAAGAACCTCAGTCCAACAGTCGTAAAGGGGTTTTGCCCCATCTCATTTCATACCTCCTGTATCCAACTCTTCAGCTTTGTGTGCTCAGAAGGGGGCATGTGTGATTTGTTTGAATTGCATATCATGTGACCCAGCAGGATGACATCACCAGGCCGTTCCTCTCTGTAGTCAAAGAAAGGTCTGTTTATGTAAAGCATTGTGAGTAGCTGAGAGGTAAAGCTTTTGCCTCCAGGCACAAGGGTCTTAGGTTCAAATCCCTGCAGAAACCAAACCTGTGGATTTTATTTCTCTTTATCAATGCACAAACCTGATTGAGGTTCCTTTTTATTTATTTGCACTGTTTGACTAATTACTAAGGAGTACAGAGGACAGGAGTAGAATGATAGTATCCAAGGTTTGAACATTCAGAAGCTGCCTGAGAGGAGAAGTGATGTCTGAGCATGTCTTACCAGGAGTGAGGAGCTCTCAGCCCTGGTCGTATCCCCTGGAGACGAGCTGTAAACAATGGATCACTAAGGGAGCAGCTAAAACAGAAGCGGTGCAGAATTTTTAATAATGATGAATGGTGAAAATGTTTGTTATTTCATTTGCAAGCTTCCCACATCAATTCTACTGCATGGCAAAACCAATTTAAGCCCTAAACTAGGTTAAAGTATGTGCTCAGTGGTTAGAGTATGTGGATTCCAAAGTTAAAATCCAATCAAGGACAAAATCTGCATGGAGTTTGAAAGTACAGACCATGTTTATTTGCATTTCCTCCAGGTATTCTGACTTCCCCCAAATGGCAAAAAAAAAAAAAAATACTGATAGGCTAATCTGGCATGGGAACAAAGACCAATGTGAATCACGACAATCTCTGTACAGTGCTATATAAATAAGCTAAAAATAAATAAGCTAAGACCTGACTCACATCAGTGTTGTGCTTTACCGTTGTTCTGCTCCATTTGAGAGACAGAAAAAGGGAAGAAACAGATGCCAATTCATTTCTATGGAGTTTTTAAGCTCTCCGTTTGCATCAGTTTTTGACTGAAAAATAGCGTAGTCTGCTTAGCAATTTTTTCTGTTCAAAAATGGAATTATGACGGAAAGGACATTTTTTTTTAACATTACAATAAATGGTAAACGGATACAAACCGATGGCTATTCATGTGCATCGTTTCTTACATCTGTTTGACAGATTCGTTATTCATTCTGCCCATGTACAGAAGAATTTCAACCTTTTATACGGTTAAAATAAAAAACATCTGTTTTTAAAGGGTAAATACGGATATAAAAGCATCAGTTTTTGTTGATGGATCCGTTTAAAAAAATTTGTCAAGTAAAAAGATACTTTGACTTTGACAGTGTTTCCAGCAGTTCATTTCCATCTTCAGGAGGGTGTCTGTTGCTTCCTTTCACAAAAGATGACGCAACACAGATGTGAACCAGGACTGAAAGTGTATTTGATGAAGAATAGTTACTATACATGTGCAATGTGCTTGTATTTCTTGAAAAATAACTGGTTCTAAACACTTCTTGCCAATTAATAGCAGAAGCATTACAAATTAGGGAATGTTTACACTGGTACCATGATCTGTTCTACTGTGTTTTTTTTTATATGAAAGTATTCTAGTTAACAGCATTATTGTTTGCACAAATAATAAGCTCAAAACCCATTGGAAACATGAAAGATAAGTGCTGTATATGTCACTGACATATGTTTGGGTTCATTCGGATCTTAAAAATTAAAAATCTTCATTTGAGCAGAGCTTAATTGTCTTGTATTAAAGTTTTTTTGTAACACCTTGGAACAATCTAAAGTCAACTAAATGGGTAGGTAGTGTGTAGGACCAGAATACACATATAATATAGAAATATACATATTATGGTTGCTGTTTAGGATGAGTTTGAGTTAGGACTGAACTTGAATTTTGAGTTAGAATTGAATTTGGGTTCTATAAGGTCTTTTTTTGTTCTCTTAGCAATAGAGATTTTCAGGAGATCCAAGTGATGTGACTTTTGGTGAATTACCAGAGAATGGAGTTTTAATAATTTTGCTTGTCCATAAGTTTCAAGCTAAGTGAAATGTTTTTTAGATTTATAAAATTTTGTGTAGTTTGATTTTCATTCCCATGTGGTAATACCAATTTAGTTTTTTTTTTGTAAAATGGCAAAAGTGGAGGGACCACAACTATAATATTTTTTACTTTAATACTTAGGGAGACATGTATGATCGGTTTTCACCTTTTCCTGGCGTAAAATGCGCCCAAGTGAGCAGTCTATGATGTCTAATGCGCCTAATGAATGTGTTAGGCGCATTGTTCTTAAAACTTGACACTTTATAATGCGCCTATTTGAGGGGGCGTTTTGGGGGCATTCTGGGGCGCTATGGAAGAGTTTCATACCACACTCGTAATATTAGACACATATATGAATGTTGTTTGGAAAAACTAGACGCATTACTGCTTGAACAGGCAGACCTATTTCAACATTGGCTGCTTGAGCCTTAGGAGACGAAGTGGAGCTAGATTTACCATTAGGGAAAAAAATGTCCTTTATTTCTCAACTTACACCAGTACAATAATAAAAAGTAATTTCTGATAATTATCAAACTATATAAAATTACATTATTTCAATTTCATAAAATTTTTTATCATATAAAATTAATATAAAATATATAATATTCCAAAAATATAAATATATCTCCTATAAAGTGCATTTAAATTTAATAGACTCTAAAACTAATTTTACATTAAAAACCCACTGATGCTGTTGTTCAGATTTTTCAATTTTTAATTTTTACTACACTAAATTTGAAATTAATTTTTGCTGCTCTCATCCTTTATTCTACATACAGCAAGAGACATCATACCACAGGTCTTACTGGGACCTGTGGTCCACCAAGCAAGATCAGTACCATAGTTTCTATTCACTGACATGCTATTCTTATGACTTTTCTTTTATTTCCAGCCTTTCTGTAGCCTTTATACATGTTATGCACCTAAGTTTCGTAATGCGCCAAAGTTCCGTAATGCGTCAAATACACAGACGAGGCACGTCGAACTTTAGACACCATTTATAATCGCACAAAAAACACTTTCATACATTCAGGCATATTATACACTGAAAACAAGACTCAACAATTCACTTCGAAGCACCTTCCTTCATACATGTCTCCCCAAGTCCCCCTAGGAACCACTAGGAGGCAGAATGCCTTGTCCTATATACAGCAGTACTATTGTATTGCTGTACATAGGTAATGAATGAATGAAAATCCTATTACATCACTGCTGTTAGCGGCGGCTGCTGGCTGTACTGATCAGCCACATGCCACCGCTGTACAGAGCTCTCTTAGGCCAGCAAGAGCCTGATGAGGAGCGATGCTGTGGGAAGCATTTATGGGGTTAAGCATCTGTCCTTTCCAGGCTCCTGCCGGCCTGATACAGTACATTCGGGCTATAAGATGCACCCTCACTCTCCCCCAAAAAATTTATAGTCTGAAAAATACGGTATATACACAGGTACATGTGAACAAAACAATATTTCATCCTTTATAAGAATTTTTATCGTATTTTAATACTCCCATGTAAATGACACCTAACCTCATAAACATTGGTATAGACATTTCAGAGTAGTATCTGATATATTCTGCAACTATACTTAGCTCTGTAAGCTAGTGAATGTGTATTCCCCAAAAAGGAAATGTTTTTGAAATAAATAATGAGTTGCAGTTAAATCCACGTGATACTATTAGTTTTTAATTAAAAAAAAGTAAACTGGAGAAATGTAGAATACCGTAAAGGATAAAAAAAATCAGTTGATAGAAGTTTAATATTATTTTTTATTAACTTTTTTGATGTATTTATGGCTTTGAGCAAAGACAAAAGAAAAAAATAAAATCCTCCCTGATCATACAGTCAATCTGTAGGAATCAGTTTATCTATAGTTTCATATAATTCCAGCAGCATTAATATCCAGTCTTTACAAAATACACTTCATCCTGTACAGATGTGAAATTCCATTTATATGTACATACATACAGAGATTGCAGGCCAGCTTAACAATAGACCTCTATAGTACATGAATGTTATCTGTTTATCCAAGTCATATATACATTCATATATATAGATTTTATGTATAGATTTTTATGTATAGCTAAAAATATAAACAAAGAAATATAGAATTGCATTGCCTTCATAAGATTAACATGGTTTCAGACATATGCTCTTTACAAATTCCATTTTAAATTGCTTTTAAAAACATTTTAAACTAAAAAAAGAATTAATTTTCTGCTTCATAGTCACATTAATATGTTTTAAAAATTAAAATGATGACTGATAATGACAATAATAATTATAAAAATGCCACAATGTTTTGATTCCGTTTTTATTTTTATTTTTTTTACAAAAACTGTGATAGTTCTTTCATATTAGAAATTAAATAGCATCATAGTAACAAGTTCTAAAAATAAAGTTGTTTTTAAAGTAAATAAACAAAAAACATTTTCATATAAGTTACATTGTTGTAGATTTTATCAATACATCATTTTCTTAACTGAGCAATCAAACATTTGATTATTTAAAATAAAAAATATTTCTACTTTTCACCGTACATCTTACTTATACTGGATTAACTGATTTCTTAACTGACTTCTAAGGAAATGTTTCCCAATTTAATATATTTAGTTCTTTCAAAATGTTGTAGTTTTTCCAAGTTCAAGCAGTAATTGATAATATTCGCTTCCATGTATAATTTATTAAAATACAACTATGGTCCTTAACGCCTCATGAATCCATAATTATACAATATTATTAAATGTGTTATTCCATAAATATTTTCATACTGAAAGTCCTGAAAAACTGGTATAAAGTAATGTAGTCATTCAAGCAAAAAAAAAAATGCTCATTTTGTTTCTCTGTGACTCCTGGGGGTGTTCTCTGGTTAGGAAATGTCACCTTCCCATTGGCAGCTAATAATATAGTCCCTTCTTACTTCCCATGTGCAAGTTGCCTTATGCTACTGCACAGGGTGGGCTCCTTTCCTAGTAAGGTGGGCAGAAACTTAAGTCAATTAGATTTGCAGTAAACATAGAATCATAGTACTTTGCTCATGGCTAAATAAAAGGCATAACGTTTTACTGATTTATTTTTAACAACATGTAAATGGAAAAAAAAATATCTGTACAATGAATATGATATTCACTGGTGAGACTACCCCTTAAAAGTTCTTTGCATGGATGGCTTAAGGTAAATGATCCTTTATCTATTCTCTTTCTCAGATAGACAAGCAAGCATAGGATACATTTGTTCAAATTTTTAAGACTCTCTAAGTCCACTAGGCTCAATTTGTCTCGAGCAGCACTGATACCTTTATTCTGTTTGTAATAAATTGAGAATCTACAAAAACATTTTATATGTTCTCTATCAAAGTTTTTGAATCATAAAATATGTTGTAATTTTGACAAAAAAAATTACATTATCTTGTCAATTTTACAAGTTAAAGTAAAAGCATACAATGTAACTAGAATATATTGGCAATATACATTTTTAGCTAAGAAAAACTCAACTTGTACACCAATAAAAAAGATACATTATGTTTCTATTTCCAGATAAACATTATTTGCATTTTTCTAACTGTATTTCCAAGGCAAAAGTATGTAACATTTAAATTTGTAGATGGTTATACGCATTCATTTCCAAATTGTCTATGTAGAACAGTTTTATATTTTTCAAACTAGCCACTATATCAAGAGTCCTTACTAGATTTGAAATATTGTACATAGGTATTTAATGGTTAGTCAATTTCTAGGCAGGATTGCATCCATGTTCATGACGCCTGTAAGGGTACTTTGACACAACATATTTTTTTTTTATGGCTTTCATGCCAAAATCATTTGTGAAATCTACCTCCTATTGTTTTATCAGTGGTTAAAGCAGGAAACCATGGTGGCTAGCTAGGGCTAATCCACATTTGATTCTGCACCATATCAAACCACAAATCCACATCAGAAAACAAAGAGTGCGCTTGGATTTCTGTCATGGATTATTGTCCAAAATGTGAACCTACCCTGAACATTGTAACTAGTAGTATGTTAACATTTAAACCATTGTCAATTATCTACTATTTATTACTAGATTTTTCATCTTCCTTAGCAGAACATCTTTTCTGAGCTCAAACAGAAGTAGATTATAAATAGATACATTTGGAAAATTAGAAGCCCCTCATTATGTAACCATAACCTAAGTGCCATGAATACCTCCTGCAGTCTTTTTTATTAAAAATATATTTATTTGGTTCTGAATTTTCATTTTTAGAGTTTTATTACATTCATGGAATTAGAGCAACTGTATAAATTTGCTGCTATCCCCATTTCAAAATGCCCAGTGACCCAGCTGAACTACTTTGACATAGACCTATCAGATCACAACAAACTTAAAAACAATTTCTGAAAAAAATTTGCTTCACATAATTTCCATATTAAACGATCATTGAAAATCACACATTTGGGTTTTATATTCGGTTATTATATTCTTAAACTGAAATATTTTAGCTTTTTGCTACATTTACTTTTTTAATTTCCTAAATAATATTTCAACAACCCATTTTCCAAACAGCAAAATACAACAGACCTGTATAGGCATGCTAACATTAAGATCAAAGTGCAGCAGTGACCCACTCATTATCAAGTATTTTACATTTTTAGTCACAGATCCACTGTTTCTATTCATTTTCTGTCTGTGTTGGAACCCTGAAAATTTAGTTTAAAGTTGGATTTAGGACTATTTTTGGTGTGAGAATGATTAGTAAAATTTTCATTGTTCTTTAAAGATTCTGGTGATATTAACAAGTTTATAAATTACTACTGTATTTAAACAATAGTTTCTGGTCTATTTATGTAGGATTTGTATATGCTGCTATGATCAATACATATTTATTTTCAGAAAATCCTGATTGTAGTAGGGAATAAAAGATTTCGGGTCTCATGTATGAAAACTGTTTAGGTCTAAGACTTACTTTGTTGCTCATAGCAACTAATCAGAGCTGAAAAATGAAATGGGAGTACTGATTGGTTGCTATTGGCAACAGAGAAAGTCTTAAACCAAGACAGTTTTCATCACTTGTTTGACTTATGAAGAGGAAGTCCAGCTCAAGACCAAGTAGGTAGAAAATATGAAGATAGCCTTTATTCCAAATGCATTAAAACAGAGTTGACATGACCATGATGTAGTTGTAGTAAGAAAGCGCTAACGCGTTTCGGAAGATTATTCCTTAATCATAGCGTATATTGCATAACAAAGCTTTCCTTTAAATAGACCTATATCCGGTCAGATGTGCTAGGAAAAATAACTTTAACCCTTGCACCTCTGGTATATTATTGAATATATAAAATATACGAAATCAAATATATAAAACGTACAAAACCTACAATAACATCAATATTGATAAAAAACATCCTGTCTCTTGTTCATACCTGCCGGATAACGTGAGCCTAATTGGTAGATCCACTATGTCCTCCCTATTTAATAATTTTTTGTTGTGATCACCACCTCTAACGGGCTTAAACACTCTCGTCAAATGCCCGAAAAAGAAAATCCTGAAGTATTCCTATTATGATGTTCGATGAAATGCCTAGAAGCCATCGATATTCCCACAGACAGTGGTTTGCGTATATCAGACAGGTGCCTTCGGATCCTGATTTTTAACGCTGTTGATGATACACCCAACATATTGCAAGTTGCAATCAGTACAGGTAATTAGATACACTGTGAATTTAGTGTTACAATTGATATACGATGTAATATTATGTGTTATATTGTTTACAGATGAAGTAAAAGTATTGGTGATCTGCATAAAGTTGCAAGCTATGCAACACGAGTGTCCACATTTGTAAGAGCCTCTATGTCATAACCAGGTCGGGTATTGGGTAATTCTGATAAGAATAAACTGGGTGACAATAGAGAACCAAGAGTTCTACCTTTCTTAGAAACAAATTTTATACCCTCCTTATCTAAAAGTGTTTTCATATTATCCTGAGAGAAAAGTACAGGTAGATTTTTCTTAATGATAGACACAATATCTTTAAATTGTGGACTATAGGGGGTAGAGAATACAATTAAGGAATAATCTTCTGAAACGCGTTAGCGATTTTTTTACTACAACTACATCATGGTCATGTCGACTCTGTTTTAATGCATTTGGAATAAAGGCTATCTTCATATTTTCTACCTACCTGGTCTTGAGCTGGACTTCCTCTTCGTTTGTTTGGATCGCCTGAGACTTGTTTCCAGTCTGTCCGTGCGCGTCCATGGGTGGAACACTGACGGTGAGCTGGCATCCTTTTCGTTCTATATATTGTTTGACTTATGTTATGTTTGTAACCCTCTTGAATGTACAGCGCCCTGGAATCAATGGCACTTTAAAATAAATAAATAATAATAATAATAATAATAATAATCACATGTCCCCCTTAATGTTCAAGAGTATTAAAAAAAAATTCTGTCAAAGCCCTTCACTGGTATAACTCTTGACTTAACACTTTGGACTCTTATGTTGTTGTATATTTTATTTTTTTACCTTGATTAATTAAATCATGCTTTATAGACTCACCGTATAATTTCAATGGAATAAGATTTTTCTATGTATATTTAAAGGTGAGAAGAAGTTAGAAAACATGAAATTTGGAACCTAAAGGAGTGGTGATTGCTTTAAAGGGAGTTTTTCACCAGGACATACTCCTTACACTCAGGACATATAACAGTTGGTCTAAAAATAGCAAACTTTGTACTCTTTCACTAAGTAAGAAGCTTCCCAAGACTCACTTGCCACTAGAGTCTTCTAATTAAACATCATATCTGAAGAAGAGAGCTATCACTCTCGAAAAATCGCCAACAAATAGACTCAGTTAGCCTCTAAAAGGTATCGCCTGATTTCTTCATTCTTCTACTACTTTCTATGGCTTACATGGTACAACATTATATTAATAGTACTTCCTTTAGCTAAGAGATTCAAGACCAAACAATTGCATCACTATGTTGTCTATGCACTAAAGTGTCATAGTTACACCTTCTGGCTTGTCTCTTTAGGGCATCGGTCAATGAAGCTGAATGATCCTGTCAGAGTGAGCTTGATGTCGTTAAAAACTTTTAAGAACAATATGGATAGAAAGAGAGGACAAGTTAGTGGATACTTGATCAAATCAAACCTAACTTTCTATTAAAAGATGCAAATGACCCAAGTAAAGTTCTTTCAGCTTGTAGGTGGTATAAGAATAAACAATACACCAGAAAAAGCAATTACAATTAAAAGAGTTGAAGGTAACTAACTATGGGATGGACAGGGACTATTGTAGAAATTATGACCAGGGCCTTCCAAATCAAGGAGACCCAAACAGAAATTAGAGAATTCGCAAATATTGAGTTTTATCAAAATCATCCTCACAGCACTTTTTGCAATAATATTGGTTGTCACAAAAACCTATATTATCTTCATAGTAAGAAAATTCATGTTATAATTTATCATGCTGAAAAACTCAGAGTGTGCAATTTTCTGACCATGATACATTTTTCTTTAAGTAGTTTTTCTACTATTTGTTAGATAAATATACAGAACCAAGGAACACATATTTTTTAAAAGAAGTGCATATTCGTGGAAATCCAATATTAATTGTGACTACAGGAAATTATATAAAAGCTGTAACTAGGATATCTCTGTTTTAATCATTTATATTATATTTTTACATTTGTTTTACATAAATGTGAATAGGAATATTATTTTGATGATGTTACACAAAAATGTACGGTTATATGTGATTACATTTATAATACTCGTATTCCTTGTCTTCTAATAAGGTTTGTCTATTAATGTCCTTACTCCCTTCATTATCTACTGCTAACACCTTCTTTCTTGTTTTTGGAGATAAAATAAAAAATATGTACAAAAAATCTTTCACGAATTAAGTTCCGTATGCTTAACAATATGGCGAACATTCATAGAAGCAAGTAAGTAGCTTTTTTGGTCCAATTAAGTGGACAGAGAAGTGCTCAGAGCAGTTGCTGTTTTTTTCAGAGGCAAAGACACAGTTCTTAGGCTTTCTATCTACTTGGTGGCATTTATAAAATTATTGCCGTTGAACTTGGCACTTGGCACCCATACAGCACCAAGCTTACATACAATTGCTACCGTTACACCCCCTATGGCTATACCCCTAATAAATTACCACATAAAAAGCATATTCAAGTAAAAAATGACAAAACATGAAATTCTGATGCATAATGGGAGTCAAAATATTTAGCAATTTTTTTTATTCAATCTAATATCCACTTCAGTTTTCATTCCATAAGATGACAAAATCAAATGCAGCTGAAGTTGAGTTTTATTTCTGATCAAAAATCTTCAGATAACCATGGGATGTCCATGATCAAGACCTTTACAACTGTGCACTTCTGGAGTTTTTTAAAGCAATCTATGTAGGTGGAATACCAGGAAAACAGTTTGAGGCTTAGTTTTGTTAAAAGGGTTTTTTCAGGACTACCATATTAATACATAGTAATATGTATTAATTGCAATAATAGCCTACCCTTAATATATCATTGGTGAGGGTCTGGCTTTTGGCACAGTCAGCAGATGGAAGAGGTTGTGGCTACAGTTTGATGGATCACCTTTACTGTTCATCATGCACAGCTTTATACACTTGGTAGATACTGTGTCTGGCATTTACTTGCATGATACTGACTTGGCACAGCCACTATGAAATGTAAACTGACTGGCAGGATGTCAAGAATCAGAGCCCCACCTATCTGATATTCATGACTTCTCCTAGAAATTGGGACACCCTTTTGATACTCCCTACCAGCTAAGACCTTTCTTATTACACTATTGAGGAGCGCTGCTAATGCCTCAGGTGTTTAGAACCCAGAGGAGTACCAAGAGGCCACTGCTTTTGTATTAAGATACAGGGTTAGGGCACCAAATCTTTGAAATCTCTTATAGATGGACAGACAGAGATAGATGTTTTAGGTCTTTAGTTTTGATATTGTCTCTTCCCCATTGGCCTCTTTGAAATTGTAGCTTTTCCAAAAGTAGGTAATTCGATTTTAAGAATTCAAGTTAAAAACTGAAATAGTGCTTTACTGGAAGACTCAACAAAAATTGTGACTCTGTTTACATTGGTTAACATTTTTATTTCTCCGGATGGCAGACTAGGGTAACAAGGGTGACATGTATGAACGGGGCTGCGCCAGAAGTCTAGCGTATTTTCAGCCCGATATCAGGCGCAGCCCTGTTCGCAATAGTTAGAAGCCTCTTGTACTCCAGTATCAGGCGCATTACAAAGCGCCCGCGGCACTTTGTAATGCGCATGATTTCAGGGGGCATGTGGGAGGCAGGGCACACTAGAACCGTACGAAGCTACAGATTTATAGCTTCAGTACGGCATTTCTAGGCGTATTACTGCTGGAACAGGTAAACCACTTTCAAAGTGGTTTACCTGAGCCAGAAATGTTATATAAGCGATAGAATGCACCTGATTTATAACCCACAGTAGAACAGGTTCATAAATCAGGCGCATTCTATACTATTATCATGCACATGAAAATTTGTGTTTACATACATGTCACCCTAAAACTTCATGTCCCCCTCACAAGTCAGTAACATCTCTCTCATAACAAAATTTTCTAAACTACTTCTGTAATAATGGAACCTTAGTTCCCATTATACCAATAAATTTAATTAATATTTCCTTATACTTTTTTGTTTTTCTAATGAACACAATTAAAATCAATATTAAAAGTCTCACAATTGAAGCTTATATCCTCACACACTGTTACTACAATTTACACCAGATTCTATAAAACATGGCGTATTTATTCAGTATCTTAAACATAAGGCAAAATTTGAGGACAAATATACCATTTTTCCCCTGCAAATTACACAATAAGCCAAAAATGAGCTTATTCAATATGTAACATAAAGCTTACTTTATTTTCTAGGTTGATGATATGCATTGAACGAAAGATAAATGATGTGATAGAGGAAAGTATAGCATATGGCCCTGTGAATGAACTCCGGAGTCAACATATGCTTCAAAATAACATACCACTACCAAAAAAAATTATAAAAGATTTTGAATAAAATAAAGCACTCCTATTGCATAAGAAACTTAAATTGTCACATTATCACACAAAAGCTATAGTGGACTGTCTTCTGTACAGTGAAAAGGTCTATAATACTGGTGTAATATCCTTTATGTATTCATACAATTCTACAGGAACTAGATAGATGGTCAGTTGTCTTAAACATAGAGGTCACAGTATGGATCCTACAATGACCTTGATTTGATATAGTTGTAGACACTATAAGAGATAATACTTGTCACCCAAATGACAGATGCCAATAACGCCAGGAGAGGAGTAAATTATGCATTCAAATCATGTGCCAAAATTCTAGGTAATGTTCATCTATGTGTGTTGTCCCTTCAACCACTTAACAGCAGATCTGAGGGTAAAAAATATAGAAAGGAAGAAGCTGTACTTGGGAATATATTATTTTCTATCATTTGATTCAATATTTTCATGTAAAAAGCAGTGAAAATTCTGCTAGGACTTGCAGAGAAAGTATCTACTCTTCCTCCACTCAAAAACTGTGATAGACAGCTCTCTTGTATCCAAACTGAAAATGAGAAAGTTGTCAACCATTGTGTGTAAGTTGAAGGGTCCAGCACTCGCACACTTTCTCTATGGTTGGGTAGAGGAAGCAGGACTCACAGGGTTTCCCAGGGTAAGCAGGATTTTTGGGGGCCATTTACATGGCACAGAGCAAATACCGGTTGGACTATCCGACCGGTATTTGCTCTGTTTTGGAGCCCTGTACATGGCCGCTGGATGATGGCTTTGCGGTTTGCGGAGAAAAGTCCTCCCCTTCACATTGACAGGTTCAAGTTCCGCCCGAAAACTGGGTGGAAGAATGAACATGTTCAATGTTTTTCAGACCGCTGGCGGTGTAAAGAACAATCCCGTGGAAAATCCGTGCAGTGGGGATCGCTACACGGATTTTCCATAGAAATCCGTGATAAAGTTTAACAGCCGGCTTACAGACGGCTTTCAAAACCAAAAACCATCTGTAAAACCGCCTGAAAAACCTGCCGTGGGGACAAGCCCTTAGGCTTTCTCTATTCGAAGGCAGAGTCAGCAGGACTCACAGACTTTCACTTTTAGTAAGATGTAAAGGTATCTGGTTTTCTACCAAGGCAATCAGCTTTTGTCACTGATTTGAACACAACAAAACACAGGCAGTATAGAACTATAGCAGTGATTTACAAAATTAAATCTCTAAATATCATATGGTAGTCTGGTTCTTTACCTAGTCATAGTCACACTTACTTTTTTTTTTTTTTTTGCATCAACACTTTGATTTACCTACAAAGATGCACCAAAAATGTCACTGCTTAAATCCGGACAGGCAAAAGTATTGAAATTCTTACTTTGATAAGTTTCAATTGTCAGTGAACATTAAACATGTGGCTCACACCTAATTAGTGGACTTCATTCTTGTCCATGACATGCATTTAGCACTTAGAATGTCTCCTTGTTCCACTTTTTTCTTACCCTGGACAACTCTTTTAACGTAATTTTGATCTTAATGTAATATATTTATTACTAAGTCAAGCTTTGTTTTAGAATATATCAGAACAGTTCATATAGAAAATGGTGGTAGTTTTCCCAAACCCTTCTCAAAATAATCACTGTGGGTCCTGTTGATGAACCAACTGGTCATATCTGCTGAATCTGAAGGTGACACATTTCCGATGCTGTGACTGTTACAAAGGAAATGTAAGTGATTACACCAAGTCTAACTGACTTGTTCTCTGCTCTGACATCCAGATACCCTGATAGGGGATTTCTAGCTGGGAAACCAATTGGAGATTTTAATTTTGCTCATAGATTTTTTAAAACTCAGGACTTGGACAATCACACACCTTTAGCTCATACAAGTTTTTAAATTAGCAGTTGCATAATACACAGCCCAGAAAGTCATGTGCCATGTATATGAATATTGCAGTCCATAAGTGTCTGTTATTTCATTAATTAATGTTTTAGGATATAGAAATGTATGAACATATGGTATAATTCAGAAATAAGACCTTCAATGTGGAGCCAATAAGGCAAAGAGAAGAAAGCTATTACGTTCAAAAGCCTTCTTTATTCCAGTTATCTGCCTAAAATGGCTTGTTTTGTGCCTTTATCTTAAAAAAGAACCTGTGACATCTCCTGATTTGTCTGTTTTAGTAAATACTCTTGTTCCCTGTGAAATAACAATCCTGGAGCATCTTCTCTTATAACTCTGTGTTGTGCTGTTCCTCTGTTATGCCTCCTAGAAATGTATTACTGAATCTGCCAGGTGGGTGTTGCCCATTCCTGTTTTGAAAAAGGTGTGTCCCTGCACACTGACTCTGTTAGCACTGATTGGACAATGTCAGACTGTGCAGGGACACATCTTCAGCAGGTACCACCCAGCTGAAAGATTCATTAATACATTTCTAGAAGGAATAAAAGAGGAACAGCACAACACAGAGTTATAAGAGAAGATGCTCCAGAATTGCTATTTCAGATATATAAGGGATAGTCATAGGTCTTCTGTAAATACATGTTGTCCAAAGGGAGGGATCAAAACAAGTCTAATGGAAAGAGGGAGTCTACTGTGCATCAGACGGATTGTCTTATAGCTGTATTTGGACTTACATTTAATTGTATTTACACGGTGGTCTCTGTAAGTAATTGTTAAGTATCCTGAATCTACAAGCAATTAGATAACCATAGAACGTGTGAGGTGTGTAGTGGAGGTTAAACAGTCTGTGCAATAAACGCAATAAAAGTACAATATAGTAGGCTTAAAACTATAAGGCACAGGCTAAAATAGAACTTTGTCAAATTCATCATCTGTCCTACAAGTTATAGACAGTTTAGAGCAGTAATAGACATTACATTTTATAGAATTAAAAAAACACAAATCTCACCCTCAAATATAGTACAGTGTACTAAAATTGTCCAGTATCTCTCTTTTTGTTTCATCGAGCTAGGCTGAGGTAACCTACTGTTTTCAGGTAAATATGCTTAAAATTCTGAAATGGTGACAGAAATAGGACACTATGATTATAGGTCTATTAAATCCTTTTTTGAACTAGATGCTCTGAGTCAGCAGTCTTAGAAATTGATGTGTATAGTAGGTGTTAAGGAAAAAAAGTAAGCTCTATTAAGCAATTCTTATTCACATGAAAACTAAGTTGGTCTCTTTTCCAGTGAGATCTATGTAGTTTCATAAGAAAATATTCAAATTATCTTATGCATTTCTGAAATTTAAGGGTCTAGGAGTCCAGTGGATAGTACTACTTAATGACTGACAGCTGTATCAAAGCTCACAAAGAAATCCGTCAACTATTCAGAAGGACCACCTATTGGACTCAAGTGCAGAGTGAATTAAAGGGGTTTTGCCATGACGTAAAATTGACGTGGGAAGCTTGCAAATGAAATAACAAACATTTTCACTATTCATTATTATTAAAAATTCTGCAACGTTTTTGTTTTAGCTGCTCCTTTAATGATCCATTGTTTACAGCTCGTCTCCAGGGGATACGACCAGGGCTGAGAGCTCCTCACTCCTGGTCAGACATGCTCAGACATCACATCTCCTCTCAGGCAGCTACTGAGTGTTCAAACCCCAGGTGCTGTCATTCTACTTGCGTCTTCTGTACTCCTTAGTAATTAGTCAAACAGTGCAAATAAATAAAAAAGAAACCTCAGTGAGGTGTGTGCACTGAGAAATAGAAAAAAAAAACAGGTTTGGTTTTTTTGTGTCTGGAGGCAAAAACTTTACCTCTCAGCTACTCAAAATGCTTTACATAAATAGACCTGTCTTTGACCACTGAGAGGAAAGGCCTGGTGATGTCATCCTGCTGGGTCACATGATATGCAATTCAAACAAATCACACGCGCTTCCTTCTGAGCACACAGAGCTGAAGAGATGGATACAGGAGGTATGAAATGAGATTGTGGCAAAACCCCTTTAATCAAATTGATTTTATTACAAGTTATCATCAATCTGCTCAGCAATTAAGAATGTTTTGTCTCTGTTGTCTCATAGAGACTTATCAAAGGTTATGATTAGTAGTGGTTTGAAAATCCTTACTCTAGCTTACTTGTGGCCTTTGGCTTCTGTCATTTTTTAGCAACATACAGAGAGAGGAAGATGGGTCATACATTTCTTTGACTGCAACCTCTGACCTGTTGACCCCTGTGACTTAACTGACGTTTGCAAATAATAGAAATAGAAACGCAAGGAAATTTTGTGGTAGCAACATTGTGTTCAGTTTGAAACAGATCAGGCAATATCTGAATTCAGAGTGTATGTCTTCCCCAGGCTTGTGTGGGTTTCCTATTATTAAAGGTATTAAAGCTTCCTTAGTAGCCAATAGGCTGTCACTTAATTTGGGTCAAGAGTATGCAATTTGTATGTATCTGAGAAATGTACCAGTCTATTACAACACTATGGGACAGTATGTGCTGATACTAACTTTTGGCTCTGCAGTTGGCAGGTGACAATGCAACATCTGCTCCACCAACTGTTGGTGTATATCCATAATAGTAGAAACCTAATAATAATGTCAGAATCAGGAAACATTTTCTACTGCAAATCCCTGAAACTTACAACACTGGGATATTTCTTAAGCTAGTTATACCCACAACTTCATCATAACATGCATTCTCAGCTTGGTTGAGCATTGATGTTTATTCAATGGTGAGAGGGAATAAAGCAAAAGATTGAGTATGCGCCCCATCTTGATAGGCCCCATAAACATCAAATTGCTCTGCCAGGCAACAAAAATTGGGAGTTTAAGCCACCTTTTCTCTAATGCACACAGCCAGCTTTAGGAATATGAACAGTTCCTGGTGAATTGTTATTTTTTTATTGGCTCAGTTAACAAAATAAGTTTCTACCTAATATAACAATAAACACAGTTACATTAATTGAGAACTACTTTCTCCAAAGTGAAGAACATTAAGGACCACATGTATGAAAACTGTCTAGGTCTAAAACTCAATTTATTGCCCATAGCAACTAATCATAGCACCCCTTTAATTTCATATAGTGCTCTGGAAAAATGAAAGGGGTGCTCTGATTGGTTGCTATGAACAAAAAAGTGAATTTTAGACCTAGACAGTTTTCATACATGTGGCCCCATGTCTTTTACATGTCACAAGCTTTCGAGTGTTTTGTTACATTTGATCTCTGTATCTCCCTTCTGTAGCTAATGAGCCAAATAGGTAATCCTTACTTGTAATACAAGATCATCCTATTTAGTGTTTCCTGACGGCAAGAGTTTTAGAACAAAAAATTAAAAAAAAAAGTCTGTGATTCTGAACCACCACTGATATCCAGAAATTCTTCGAAAAGGCACTCTAGCCCATTTAGTACTGTTCATAGACTTCTGTAACTGGAAATCCGACATACTAAATCTGAATTAATACAAATCAATGGCACTTTGTTAAGAGTGTTGTGAAAAATTTTCAGTAACAGAGATTGGTGAGCAGTGCCAAACTAGATTGAGCAAGCTATAGAGCCATGCAGTGGTGGCTGGAGATCACAGAATTCACTAACATGATCTCCTCATATGTATCCATTACATTTCAGAGATCATTTCAGCAGCATTTCCCCTCATTAAAGGGGTTGTCTCACTACACTGATTCATCTTACCTCAGTCCTGTTTTCATGGTTTCACTTTGAATTCAGGGGCGTGTTTATTGGCTTCCACGAGGCTGCTGTAGAAGCCAGGTCTGTAGCTATAGCAACCAGTGCTGGCAGCCTATCAGGATAGATCAAACAGGTCTGTAGCTATAGTGACCTGAGGAGCTGATGCAGCCCATACAAGAGGGGATATTTAGGAATAGGTAGGACACTGTTAATGGACACATATTGCAAAGTCACTTGTTTTTGCAAGATCTTTAATATAAAATGCAATCCTTGTAGCGAGACAACCCCTTTAAGTAAAAAAAATATATATAAACCAGTACCATGTATAATCTATACAGTTTTACATGTTCAAGATTTCACCACTAAGTATACGTTCACACTGCATTTCAGGCTTAGGTTTAGTGTATATTTAGTTCCTGATGTACCCACTAAACTTAAGCAAAGTCTTCCAATGCAGACAGGCCATAAAAGTGTCCTTTAGGTCTCTGTCTATCAAGTATGTGTTAATATATATATGGAATAGCAGAGAGGATTATGCTATCGCATTAGAGTCCAGTAATTAGTTCTGTTCACACTTACATTTTTTTTAAAAGGGTGGCAACGGGTGATAGATGCCACTGAATGGTATCTATAACATATCTACTATGACATATCTATTAAATGAATGCCATTATAGCCTATGGGTAATGGATCTGTTAATGTTCATCACCCATAAGCTATAATGGCATCCAATTAATGAATACATTATTTGATAGGGCACAATATATCTGTTAAATGGATCTCATGCTAGTCTATACAATACCAATGCCACTACCAGCATCTGTCACTGCCTCTGTTTAATATATATGTTGGTAGTTTTTTCCCAAAGTACAGTTGTCCCTCAAGTCAAAATTGCCTCAGAATGTCCTAGGAAATATGATTGTACGTTACTGTATGTTGGAAATATTGTATCCTATCTTGAAACCAGACTCAACATACAATGTCATAGACACTGCTGATCCATGCAAAAATGTGAGTGACTGGAAGATCCAGCAAATTATCATGAACATTTTACTTGTAAAACCACTGTATTAGTGAAGTGCCTGCAGTGATTGGTGGTCTAGTAGCGCCTCTTTACAGTGCAGTGCGGTACTGCATGTCCTGTACTGCTCTTACATGTATTAGTGAGGTGCATGCAGTGATTGGTGGTCTAGTAGCGCCTCTTTACAGTACAGTGCGGTACTACATTTCCTGTGCTGCTCTTACATGTATTAGTGAGGTGCATGCAGTGATTGGTGGTCTAGTAGTGCCTCTCTACAGTACAGTGCGGTACTACATGTTCTGTACTGCTCTTACATGTATTAGTGAAGTGCATGCAGTGATTGGAGGTCTAGTAGCGACTCTCTACAGTACACTGCACTCCCACATGTCCTGTACTGCTCTTACATGTATTAGTGAAGTGCATGCAGTGATTGGTGGTCTAGTAGTGCCTCTCTACAGTACAGTGTGGTGCTACATGTCCTGTACTGCTCTTACATGTATTAGTGAGGTGCATGCAGTGATTGGTGGTCTAGTAGCGACTCTATACAGTACAGTGCGGTACTACATGTCCTGTACTGCTCTTACATGTATTAGTGAGGTGCATGCAGTGATTGGTGGTCTAGCAGTGCCTCTCTACAGTACAGTGTGGTACTACATGTCCTGTACTGCTCTTACATGTATTAGTGAAGTGCATGCAGTGATTGGTGGTCTAGTAGTGCCTTTCTACAGTACAGTGCACTCCCACATGTCCTGTGCTGCTTTTATATGTATTAGTGAGGTGCATGCAGTGATTGCCGGTCTAGTAGCGCCTCTCTACAGTACAGTGCTGTGCTACAGGTCCAGATGAGCAGCTCATTTAGCACCATGTAAGGTTGAAACAATTTTTTTTCTGGAACATTGTGAAGATACTAAGGGCAACATGTATGAACGTGTTTAAATCTCCCGCACGCCACTCCGAGTCACATTAAATAGGATCTGTGGGAGGCGGAGCGCACTAGAACCATAGCGAAGCTACATATTTGTAGCTTCGCTACGGCATTTCTAGGCGCATTACAGCTGGAACTTTCAAAGTGAACACTTTCAAAGTGATTTACCTGAGCCAGCACTGTCCCCCGAGTGCTAGAATGCGCCTGATTTATGACCCGCTGTAGAGCGGGTTCATATATCAGGCCCCTTCTAGACTAATGTCAGGCGCATGAAATTTGGCGTGTTAGCGACAAATTTCATACATGTCCTCATCATAGAAAGTGATTTCCAGCTTCCAGCAGCTGTTGGCTGTTATATGGAAGGACTTGCTTTATCCGCTTTAGATACCTGATTAACCTTAATTTTGCATTATATTGGGGGCTTCAGGACCAACTTCTTAATTACCAGTTTTCCATAGAGCGATGGTGGAAACATACAATTGTCGTCCCAGAACCAATCCATATTGTGTAGAGACTAGTGTACAGGTTAAATGAAGGCCAAATGTAGTATGAACATAGCCGAATGTAACAATGCCAAACATAGTAGCTGTAGACAGTTTACATCAATGCATTTTTTATTTTACATCAAATTTGAAATGAATTTAAGATGACGATGGACTGCTTCTCATTTTTCGCTTCATATGAGGTAATATGATTGTTGTTACATGATATATATGACTGGCATAGATGCACTGTCTCAAGCTGTGCTTCTTTCTAGGCACTAAAGTATAACTAACAGAAGCATCATAAGCCCAAGTATGTGCCAACCTCAGAAAGACAGAACCAAGAGTGTATATTAATTATGTTGGCAGCGGGATGGATTTCAAAACTGGTGGCATAACAGAAACTAATACAATGAAGTCTACATATTTTTATTTTGCTCCCCGTGCTGATACACAGAGCAGCAGCCAGCTTCAGACTCACACTTCCTGGTCAGGCTGTGGGAGCTTCTATAGCTGTGATTGGCATTTCAGCTCTGCTATTCCGAGCTGAGCCTGTTGCAGTGACATAAGTGCTGGAGATTTATAAAATATATTAGACAAAGCAGTGGAGTTCTAGGGGGTGAAAACTTTTCATTTAGTTAAGTAAATAAACTCCGTTGTTAAAGGTAAAACTCTGCAAGGAGTGACTCACCATGGTTGGACTGACTGAGTGACAGCAGCTTGAATCAATTAGATAAGGCCGTGTTCACACGGCTTATTTTGCCGCGGATTGGCGGCGTACTCCGCGCCAGACTTGCGCTGCAGTACGGCGCCAATCCGTCGCAGTAATTACGGTAATCCACTGCTCTCATAGAGAACAGTGGATTCCGTAGCTCCTTCCCGCTCGGCGAATCCGCCGGGCGGGGAGAAAGTGACATGCACATTATCCAGGTGCAATACGCGCCGTGGATAATGGAAGTCAATGGGGCCGGCTGGCCGCGCCCCTGCACCGCCCCCGCCCCTTATCACGCCGGAATTGCGAGCGCAATCCGGCTCGCAAATCCGGCGTGAATAAGGGGCGGGATGCTGGCGGGGGAGCAGCCCGCCGGCCCCATAGACAATGCATTATCTATGGCGCCGTAAATAATGTGCATGTTTCCCCTTCTCCCGCGCAGGGTTCGCCCGAGCGGGAAGGAGCGGGCGGCATTTCCCCTGTTCTCTATGGGGACAGTGGATTACCGTAATTACTGCGACGGATTGGGGCCGTACTGCAGCGCAAAAACCGGTGCGCAGTACGGCGCCAAAACCGCGCCGAAATAAGCCGGGTGTGAACACGGCCTAAGAGACAGAAGAGAGAAAAGCTGGAGAGAAGTGGTTGGTAACCATAGAAACTTTTGTATCTAAGAGGAGATAAAATCTTTTTTTCTCTCCTGACCAAAGCAAAATCTAAATAACAATCTATTTGGTAATAGTCTTAATTTACCTTTCCCTACATGTTAAAAGGTGAGAAAACCCCTTTAAGTAATTGTGAACCAATTAGTAAAAATTACTGTAAATCTTCAAAATTATAAGCTTAAACCAATATGGGGGTGTTTTTAACCAGTTCAACCACTTTTGAGTGTCTACATGCCTGCTTTTTTAAATAAGATGAAAATTGGCATTGATGAAGGGGGAAACTTTCAAAAGTATAAAAAAAGTCAAGCATTTCCATTATCTATTGAAAGGATATCAAGAAAGACACTAAAAAGATCTAAATTAAGCTAAATAGAAGTATATCTACTGAAAACATATCGAACATTTACATTTCAGCATGGACTTGACTCAAATACTTACATGGCACACACAGTATTTTTCAGTGTAACCTATGGTATATTAAAATATCTCAAGTGCATAGTTTAGAGGAACACACCCAAGTTGTTGAAATAAATTATCCCAATTTGAGGGACTGACTGCTTAGAACAACCCCCTTTTCTGAGGTTTCTGGCATTAAGCTAATGGGACCCCAGCAATTAGCTATTATTAGTGGGACTACCTGGCAGCCAGAGCTGAGGTCCCCTACAGCACCTCTATAGGAGAAATTAAGTATTCTATTGCAGCTCAAATCATTGGGCAATCTGAGCAATGAACAGATATGTTGGGTCACTCTAGGGCGATGTAGTGTACAAAGAACCCTGAATGGATACCTTCCACATTAATAAAATATTTATTTGAAGAACCCTATTTAAAAAGAGCCGGTCACGATGATAGACTTCTTTCTGAGCTGCTAATTGGGTGACTCTACAAAACCAGAGAATGCTTTTTTTTTTTGTTTTTCCCCGTGGGCACTTTCAATGGGTGTTGTGCCCATCATTTTCTCCCAATTTTAACTCTCTTAGGGCACTATATTAATGTAATTACTGTCACAGTGATATATTTCCTTTGAACTGTCAATTCATGCATGTTGATCTCATTATACTGTGATCATCATTCGGTCTCCTGCACATATTTGTCTATGCCCTTTTAGGAAACCTTATAGCCAAAATCCCTCTGATATCATGCAGAGTTTTTTTTTTTATAAAATCAGAATGTGGCATTCTGTATTTAACAGTAATGGGCCGTTCACACGGCTTATTTTGCCGCGGATTGGAGCCGTACTGCGCCCCCGGATTTGCGCTGCAGTACGGCTCCAATTGTCGCAGAAATTTACGGTAATCCCAGTTCTCAAGAGAACAGGGGACCCGTGCTCCTACCCCCTTCCGAAATCCGCCGGGGGGGAAAAAGTCACCTTACTTTACCCCAGGCGAAATACGCCCGTGGATTAGAAAGTCTTTTTCAAGCCGAATTGCGAGCCGGTTTTGCGCTCGCAATTCCATTGAATAAGCGTGTGAACACGGCGTTGAACACATCCTCAGACTTGTCTTTAACTTTTTCTTCCATGTGCCTTCGTAGATTTAGAAACCAAACTTTTAAAAACATTGATATAATGAATACAGATTATATTATAAACTATCACTGGTAGATTTTAAATAAATTATCATTTTTGTCTGTAATTTATCCCAGCCATCATGGAACAAACTAATGTTGAAGAACATGCTTCGTAAGAAAGTTTAATTGGGTACCCCAGCCCTGGTGTATTTTGGGGTCAATTTAATCTAGTTTTATTTGCACAGTTTTGAGTATGGCCATTTTCACAAAAATGCACAAACAATAAATGTTTGCACCCATAATATAGTCCAGTGTCTCTGCCTCACCATGGGCTTAAAGCCCCAAACTGATAGCATCACAGGGATCTAGGAGTGTCAGTTTGAGTCCTTAAACCCACAGTTGACCAGAATATTCGGCCAAAATCTGAGGGGAAAATGCTTGTCCGAATCTGACCTTTGGCTTACCTACTATGAGTGCAATGAGAGAGGTAATAAAAGTCTTAGCTTTTAAAAAGAGTAGGAATCCATGACCTCTAATTACTTGAAAAGAGTTTGCAGTTTGACACAATGTAGCTTACTAGGAAACCCATAGATAAGAAGAAGTTCAATTACAAATTAAGCTCTGTTATATCTGAGTAACAATCCATAATCATCAGCAAACCTGAATTTTATAGAAAAAAACACAGACAAACCAAATTGACCCAAAAAAAAAAAATATTAGTATTAATAAGTGTAGTTTCACATAACCTTCTAGAGATCTTAGTACAGACACACTAGGAGATTAAGACCTATGCTACACCACTATGTTACCTACATCCACAAATGTCATATCCATGTCCATGAGTGGTTGAATCATGTTTAATATATAACAAGTGGAACATTGGGAGGATAGTTTTCTACCCAAATTTCAAATAAAAAATGGGTTAAGAAGCTGGCTTCAAAAAA